>DWPA01000845.1:0-21515 GCA_018251375.1 Calpodes ethlius
TGCACTCACTTGAAAATATTGACAAAAAAATCCTTGAAAATGTTAACACGAGAGGGTACGCTGGTAGTTTCGTTTACATTTTCTATAAACCGCGGCTGTAAGCATTTGTACACAAATAAGTTTAGTGACAAGAAAATCGGTCGAGGGCGCTCGAGCACTTTGGAGTGTGCAGGGTTCCGTGGAATACTGACGGTGATTACATGATCCAGCCCGAGCGGATAGGGTTGCACGTTGGTACATTTTTTTTTTCAAACCAAGTCTAAATAGACAACGTTAGTGAACTGTATGTTGTACTGTAAAAATAGCAACCTCACTTTAAGTAACGTGGAGATATTATTCAAATAGGGAAGTAATTTCGCTTGAGGTTGATCAAAGATGTTTTATGTGAACAATCGATAAATGAACAAACGAGTCACTTGATGGTAAGAAGTCAATGTCTTTGTAAAAATCAGTAACACTCCAAATATGACCAATACATTTCCCGCCAAGACAGTTTATAAACAACAAAAATAGGTAAGTAGCACTAGGTTTTCTTTGACATTAATATAAATAAATGAATAGTTTAAAAAACAAAAAAAACTTACTTGACGTTCGTCAATAAGGAGTTTCCACGAATGGAGTTAAACATAAGAATCAGGTCATACTGGTCAATAAAATGCATTGTCATCGGAATTCAACTAATGTGTAACATTTCAACAGTATGTAGAGGTGAGCAAGTACTTCAGCAAGCAAATCTTAAATCACCACGCTACAATTGACCCAAAGAAACATACTAACAAATGATACAAGTCAAATAAAAACTTAAACATAATCTGTGTAATATTGCTTCATTGAATTTCGGGTTACAACGAAGTTGTCAGCCCTACCAGGAGCTGTAATATTCAGCAGTTTTGGAGATCCTTCGCGAAACTGGGTAATGTTTGTATTCAATTCAGCAACTTTGCCGAGTGTTATTTACTTGAACTTTTATCTATTTAATACGGTTTATTATGACCGAGCTGCTACTTCGTGATTGAGTTTCTAAACTTACGACTTTTGGGGTCTTTTTCTGATTCCACAACCAAACTGTCGAAATATGATCAGTAGTTAAAGTTGAAGCTTCCCGGAGACAGTTTAAAGCGATTTTTAACGAGTTAATATATTTATTAGGGTTAGATTCTTAATACCAAATTGGCCTTACGTGAAGCATATTAATTATTTATGTGTGTGTCTATATCGTCTACTTACGATCGCCGACACGCACACAAATGGGTTATTATTGACAATGGAGAGTAATACATAACCAGTAATCATATAAAGCAACATTTTTGTTTTACCAAGATAGCCTATCTTAAAATGGATACATAATACGTACGGCTGTTGCCGGACTAGGTGTTATTATTCTAAGGTTTATCCTATCTCCAGTAGTGTTCATGTCGTAATATATGAATGTATTTATGTACTAGAGTACGGTACTAATTATATAACACGAGCCAACTGAACCAACATTATCCCACGGCCTCTATTCTGTACCTTATTATAGACGGGTCTTATCTAGTTTTAGTGTACATTATTTCTTTATTTCTGTAATTAATTATGAAGAAAACTAAATATTTTATTAAGTAATTCATTTGGACTGCTTATTCAGTCTCTGTGTTTAAAAATAAACACATCTAATGCACTATTTTGGAAATACGTTGTTAACAGTAATTTAATTAAATATACAAAAATCTGTGCATATTAAAATAACTTCAAATCTGATTTAAATATTCCTTTGTCCCTTATACCAATATTAAATATGAACTGTACGTGGTATTGGATATATCTACATTGTGCGAGATACACTACTCGTTTCCACTCATTTGTGTTAATAACGGTGATGTGAAAGGCCTCAAGGGTCCTACTACAAAGTGTACTAAACAACAGCCAGGGCTGTTCAAGTACACGCGTTGCGCAAAACACCCGCTCCACCAATTCACATCTCTCAAATTAATTGCGTATCGTAAATTGAAATTTTTTTTTTAATAATTGTACTCTATTTGTTTATTTAAGAGGCGATGAGTTTTACATTTGGGATAATTCCTATACTAGGTTACCTTGTAACTAACTTTCGTTCGTAACATGTTTAGTTTATGTTAACGTTTAAAGTTACCTATGATAGTAAATGCCAACGTTAAGTTATACCTATAGCAATGATATCTATAGCAAGAAAACAATAAAAAGGTTGTCAATTCCTTTCTATCACTGGTTTCGAGGTAACTCTTTGTTGTTAGACACTTGAATTTGGCTAAAACAGATATTGTAATGGATCCTTACATATAAATTGCATACATGTTTATTTGCAGTAAAAAGTAGCCTATAGTACTCGTCGTCCTCCCAACTACCTCTAAACCAAAAATCATATTATAGTGACGCTCCGTTGAGCCGTAAAAGAAGGACAAAGAAACAAATAAACACATATTTGCATTTATAACATGAGTATGAATTATTAATGTCACTACAAAGAACTTTATTACTTATGAAATATCTAAAAAAATACATGTACAGTAGCCTCCGTAAGTAATAATTGGGGTGTGTTGCAGATGCGCTGTATACAGAACGCTTGATGATTAAGTGGTCACGTCATCACAGTCTAATACTTTGAAATCATTACTTTTTCTATTCAGCATATTTTATTAACAGGAGTAATATTGAAATCAAGCAAAATCATTTGGGAGATATCGAAATCAAGATGTATGCTATACATAAACTTTTATCATTGTTTGTACCTTATCGATGTAACAAAGAGGATTTGTGTTGTTCCCGCATCTCCGAGTACAGTATACAGAAGAGGGTGTCCCGACACTCCGCAGACAGTGAGTGCAATACGTTGTCTCGCTGGTGATTGTGCAGATTGCCGCGGCTTCACAACTTAACACTTTGATTGAGGATGTCGTATCCATCTTTCACTACACAATACCATATTGTTGCTCCGCTAGTAATGGAACTGTCTGGAGGATGTCCCGGTTGCGGTTTTATTACTTTTATATTATTAGATTTGAAAATACTTACATTGTTCCTACCTTGAATTATGAGGTTTTGTTACATCTACGTACTCGATCGTAAGTTTGTTTGATAAGTCACTGGCGATAAGATTCGTCTTTTGTTTTTAATAAATATCATTTGTTTTGTATTACGTAACTCCAAGCGTGGACAATATATGTATATAAAATTGAAGGTGACAAATATCCATGGTTATATCATAGCATAAAGGATTCTTACTTTTTGTTATCGAGGTAAAAACTTAATTGGATTTTATTATATTTTCTTAACATTTAAATTCGTAGAAACGTTATATCAAAATTGAACGTTAACAATCTGCTTCGCTAGGCTCACATTGAACTTTAATTAATTAATATTTTACTAGGGTTAAATTTTAACGAAATTCCGGTACATAGTTCTCCTCCATTTTAAATTTAAGTAGAATACGTCCAGCCGCGCGTTACCAACTGTGCACGGTAAACAGTTATCTTGATTTTATCAATAAACTTTTATGCTGCTTCGGAAAAATCAACATAATATTTATAATATTTTTTTCTTGAAATATAAAATTCGTAGTGAAAGATTTTGGAGAATTAAAGCTTTTAGGTAGAGACTTAAACATGCAGCTTTTTGACTAAGATTAAATTATTGCGAGTATAAAAATTATGGTGAAATACATTTGAGTATAATTTCCTAACGCTACGAGACTGATACTTCAAGAAGCCTGAAGCGCCAAGAGTCTCCTAACACTATATCTTGGGGCATTGCACTGGGAGGCACACCACACAGTGCATTTATACGATACCCAAAGCTTTCTTGATGTACCAGATCCTTCTTGAGAGAGTTGGTTTGGTTAAATGGCTTGAAACCATTTTTCCAATAGTTATATGACAGTTACTTGACCGATTAATGAACTAATAATATATTGTTCACGCTGCATGTGTTAGTTTCCTTAAAATTTGTATAATACGCAGAATTTTCTTAACATAATATATTGTAAATGGTTCCAATTTCTGGTGCGTTGTGAAAAGTTTTCATCGTTAAGTAATAGATGGCGCTGTTCTTAAAATTTCGTTTACGAGTTTCTTATAAATAAAAACCGCTAACATGCCGTTTGTAGTGAAGTAAAGCCACTCGCGGAGCACTCGTTTCACAGCCCGACTACAATATGAAGTTCGTCAAACTCAAATGTCACTAAACTTTGCAAGTATTATGTGATACTTTTGACATAATAATGACAACAAGTGCGCGAATTGAGGCCCAACTCCAAAGCTTAGTGTTGGTAACGTTAGTCGAGCAATGGAACCTCCCGGCGGCGTCGCTGCGCGTTACACTTAATGTATTCTATTTTCTTGTTTCTGGCGACATGTGATGTCATTTACCTGCCCACTGAACCGATCACAAGGTGAATTGGTCCGTTAAGGATTTGTTCCATCTCTGGCGATTGGCGAGTGCAGACGATAGCCGATAGCTGTCGACCATTTGAACCGACTTCGTTGCATTATAACGACAAATCAATAGTTACTTTGATATGCCGAAATATAAAAATACGATAAACACTACAATTTAACTTTGAAATAAATGACATAATTTAATAATGAATCGGCGAATATCACAATATTTACAAAAGTTTTCTGTATAGTGAATAAATAAAAAAAAATAAATATCATTAACGAATATTTATTAATATTATTTAAATAATATAAACAGACAATTTCTAAATGCAGCGAATTTTTATTTGTTATAATATTGATATCTTCCTGAACTTCAATCACATTTCCAACGAGGTTGACAAATAGTAGGAGATAAACAGAATAAATCAATTTGGCATTAAACAAAAAGAGATGTATATTTAGACGCTTACCGCTTTCAATACAACAACCGTAAGTCTTCCGTTGTAGTCTACATAAGGAAATTTGTTTTTCTTTTGAGTGTACTCATATCAAAAGGTGGTGCGCGAGTACGGGGCAGGTTGTCATGCTCGAACGTCTGGTTCAGTGGGCCCGGTAGGGTTGTCAATTTCAATTATTATCCTTTGCGAACTCCTTTAAGTCTGATACTATACTTTGCGAAGTTGTGTACTATTATTTTTTACCACCTAATATACATTATCTTCGTTTTTAATTTTTTTTTTTATAAATCGAAATTTCATACAATGCACTTGGATTTTTGTGTCGTAGATAGCGTGGACGATACAAATCATGAGCATCATTGATCTAAAAAAAACATTTATCTTTTCATAAACCTCTGCTCCTGCTGGGAATCAAACCCCAAACTTCTAGCTTTGCATGCAGGGCTACTATCAACTAGGCTACGGGGTTGCCATTGTCTACATGGCAAGAAGTTTTATGTCACGATTATTGACAACATAATATGTACATACCATTCACTTGTATGATAGTAATATACTGGTTGTCAATTATAAACTAGTTGATAACTATCGACTACTTGATGGCACGTAATTGGTTAATAGTTATGGAACGAAGAATAAACCTTACATTACGCACGTTAGTATGAAACTATATTATGTCAACTTGTGTAAAAAATCAGCAGCGTACACCACGAACAGATGAAATGATTGCGCAGGTTCATGTTTTTTAGTATTTAACCACAATAATCCATAATGAAACAAAGTTTTCTCGATAGTCTGACTCTTATGCAGGTCAGGGTGTCCATTGCATTAATTTCAATATAATAAAAGGATCAAAGTAAAGAAAACGTTAAAACGGAACAATAATTGTGTCGTGGGCCACAACAATCTACTATTGTAATTAAAGCGACGATAACTTTAATATATGACCTCGTACCACTAAACTATTAGCTCATAAAACAGAGCTATTAAAACTTCAGACTGAACTGGATTACCGGCAAAAACTTTTCAGGCAGGTTATACAGACTTTTTCAAACTTCTTACACCCGATTTTATCAAGCTATTACCGAAATTACTTTCCGCTCACGTGAATACGGGTCACAGCGTTTAATACTGAAAGTTTATTAACTTATTGACTCTGAAAACGTATCTTAAGATCTTCTGCCAGGTGGTACAAACATTATACAATAGGGACAGGAGCTGTTCTATTAACTATGTACCTAACTTAAACATACGCTACTTGTAAAGATATGTCGTAGATTTTAAGGAACGAAGTTAGGAAAAGTTAATAAGTATTCGTAACGCTCGGATAATTACAAATGTTACCTAATTTAACAGAACTATAGACATATCCTATAAATGTTCTTTATAACTATTTTATCCAAGAGTTTTGGCTTTTTTATTACAATAAGCGGCAAACTTGGTAATTACTTTTAGTCGCTATGAACATCAGTTACACCAAAAGTATCACTACCGCGATGTAGGTCAGGAAAAATGAGAGAAGAAAACGTATTAAAGTTACGGGTTTTTAAACCCACAGCCAGAACATGACAAGTGATGCGGATGCAGATGATTCAAGCATCACAACAGGCTGATAATACCATTAATTATATTGATGACTTAATAATAATATTGATAATATAATTCTGACCCGAAGCCCTACCATGAAGCGAGGGCCGGCTTCACGTTACTGATCTATCTACACTGGTGCTCACTATTTTTTGTCTCACAACTAAAAAATAATTACAAACAATTGTTAATTTGCACAACGACATGCACGTCTGTATTTGCCTTTAAAAAGTCAATACTCCGACGCCGCGGTATATCATCTACCCTGACATATTTAATAATGTTATTATCACCGTAAGCATATTTGAAATCAATAACCATCGCATATATTAGCATATGCGTGCAATACCCATTAGTTAGCTTTGCATAAATCGGCAAGTTTTGTGATATGGTCCCCAAAATTGCGTATTTATGTAAAATGGGGATAAATCTGGATTAATAGCGAATTTCGATAAAATGGTTATTGGTTTCGATGATTTACTAAAATTGTTTAATAGAAAATATAGAGCATAGCCATATATAGTGACAAGTAAACGGCTACTTAAATGTTATTTTACAATATCAGTCGGAATTAAATTTTCATTAATCCGTGGTTTAAAATCGTTTATTTCAATTTAGTAATATAAGCAGTCGGTCACCTAAGCTGTAATCACTTAAAATTTACACACGTCATAAGCTAGCATGGTTTAAATAAGTGATGTATAAAATTCTACAACTATGTATTAATAAATGCCCTAATTCTACAGTGTTAATGGTGAGTAGTAATGACCTTCATAAATTGTCTGTTTCTCTATTCTCAGGACCTAAATACTATGACCAGTCACATATAAAGGCAGTGCATTATGTTTTCCCATTGTACTGTGATATGTTACATCGCGGTCAATAAAGTTTAAATAAATATAGTGCTCCAGAAATATCTTAGAAGCTTGTTTCACAGTGTTCTTTTAGTTCGAATTCCAGGAAATGTGTTCACATGTAGCAAACTTCAAGTTCTCAGGAAGTTTTATGTCCATGAACAAAGGATTTTCAAATACAATTGTTTTGAAGGTGTTCTATCTTTCTTAAAGTAAAAGTTACGTCAAGTGACTTATAATAAAGTGCAACACACCAACTACAACACGCTAGCCTTTTTCTGTGATTAAGTTGGATGTCATTGATATCCACACCAGTATATATGGGAAATATTATTAAATATTTATTTTTCCTTTTTTCACGGAGTTACATAGCTTCGTTACGGTATGTTTTTTAAAGAAAGAAAATAAAATCATATTGCGTAACCTAGATTGTAGAGTAACACTTCATTTCTATTAATACTCTTAAGCTTTACACCATAAATCTACTGTAGTCTGCGTGGTGACTAAAGAATGTGCCGTTTACGTAGTCTTCTTTTAGGAAAAAAAAAATATAACGAGCTTCCA
Organism: Calpodes ethlius; assembly: GCA_018251375.1. Classification (NCBI taxonomy): domain Eukaryota; kingdom Metazoa; phylum Arthropoda; class Insecta; order Lepidoptera; family Hesperiidae; genus Calpodes; species Calpodes ethlius. Next base: position 7,858 of record DWPA01000845.1, read on the forward strand.
GTGCCACCATCCAATGCCAGCCGTACACACCCGCTACAAACCACCAGCCAGTAGAAGGGACTGTACTTAGTTAGTAATAGATATTAGTAGTCAGAGGACTGTGGACGTGAGGACTGTTAGAGCAGGTTATTCCTATTATTACCTACTATGTATTACCCACTTGAAGGTGGTCACTGACACCTTGGTGCCGTTAAGGACAGACGGACAGACATCGTGTATAAGTGTAACTGGCTGATTGTTGACTTATCATTGAAGTAAGTTCACGTTCTAGGCGTTAATTCGATATTTCTAAGTTATAAATTACTTAAAGCAGTGAATCCGACGCGGACATATTGTGAACCAGAGTGCGACCTACAAAGCTAATGCAACATATGAAAAGCTTTCTGCGCTTTTTCTCACATATAATAAGTTCACGAGTCGCACAACTTTTATATCTCAGAGAGCTTTGAATGTGGAGTTTGTTATGTAATAGCCTTTTATATTAAAAGTTAGTGGTGAGGTATAAGGTCAGTTTATAACTTAAATATATTATTGGTAAGCGACAAGTCAGCGTTGTCAATAGTTACTGATCATGGGAGTGAAGAAATGAGCTCGGTTTGAAAATTGAGTGATTCCTCTTGGCCGAATTTTTTAATTGCATCAATTGTTCGCCGCGATGAAGTTAGATCCATTACACACAGCGTGCAGGAGATCACTAATAGCTTGTAGCTAGCAATAAGCGGGTACAGACCAGTAGCTATTGAAATTTTAGCTGAACTAGAAGTTAGTCAAGGATATGTGCGTTATATATGTAGTTATTTAGTTTAGTAGTGTAGTTTATATAGGTTGGTGGTCTTCTTGACTGACAAATCGCGATTCTACGATGGTGGACGACGATGTCGTAAGACTTTTTTTTCTTCTTCTCTATTACTTTGTGGCCTTACGCATCGATGATATATTTGGTATTGCTGATGTCCATAGGCGACGGTAGTCACCTACCATCAAGAGGATATTCACATCATATGCTTGCTATTCACATACAAAAAATCTTTAAGTAACTAAATATGTTTTCAAAATACCAAAGTATATACACATATATTGGCGAAATTTTTACGAACGCGGTGGTTTCATGCGTTGAGCGCTAAACTTCATGGGTGGGCTGATCCCTTATAAAAACCTATCGTCGTGGCGTCGCCCCACGGCTACACGAGGGATCGCCGGGAGCTCGGTATGTGTAAACGTGTCTTTTGTTCAGTTCGCTACTAGTATATTAGTTTCTTTTGTAAGAAAATGGTCGCTGTTAATGAAGCATTGTTTAGTCGCTCGCAACTTTACATGACTAACTAGCTTGCGCCGTAAGCGACACATTTATAGAAATATCCTATGTTAAATCTCACAACTGAAATGGAAGTAAGAAATTATTTATTTCTTATTTAATGACTTCCAAGACATTTTCACTTCCACGTTAGGGTTGCAGCCAAACATAAATCGGTGATTCTCGCGAAAGGTCGATGATGATTTAAACTCATCGCAATATGTTTTTTTGATTTTTAATGAATCAGTGACGTGGCTGACTCGGACTGAACGGAGGCCGCAATTTTGAAATAATAAAAACCAATTGTAAACAAATTTGTATCAAGTTCACGAGCGATGAAATATCGGAAATAAATGTAGTTATCCATTATCGTATTAGTTTTTTCAACACGTTTCTACAATCGTATCTTAGCGACTGCAATATTTAAAATTAGATATAAGATTAAAAAAATCTTGAAATATATCCAAATGCCCCTCTTGAAAATATTATTCCCTCGCAGCAATTTTATTACATTTAAAACTTATGTTTCTTATTCAAAAGCTTTTGACAGTCCACAAAAGTGGTATTCATGATTCACTCGCTAATTAAGATGGCGGATTCGAAATTCGAATGAAAAAATGGCGGACGACCAGTAAATACCTACCCTCGTCAAGGGTGCTCAGCATTCATCCAACTTCACCCCTTAAGTGGTCCTTAAGTTCCCCTTTTCTATTATTTTAGAAGGACTTTTTACAATTTCAAGATTGGGAAATGTAAGAAAATGCATAGCTCATTTCAACATTCATTTATGGTTGTTAATATGATACTGTGCCGGGAAGGTATTTTTTCTTAGCACTTGTTTTATTTACATTCATAAAGTTTACGAAGTAGTTTCTTCCAGCTTCGTTAGGGTTTAAAAAGTGGATTAACTATGGCGACTGACGACTGGCTCAGAAGTCTCACAGTTCTTATACGGAAAAATTGTCTGTAATAAGAAGAGTCTTCTCAACAGCTAGATGACCAATTTTAAAAATGTATTTATTAAACAAATAAAAATTTAGTAGTATTGCAGAATACTATAAATAATTTGTAAGAATGATAAAATTAGTATTTTACGTAAAAAACAGTAGTTACTGTATTAATTATTATTGATTGAGTAGGTACTTAGATAGAGGTGTATCTACTAGTAGTTCTTTGAATTTGTACATCGTTAAGAGTTCCAATTAACACAGAGGTAAAATGAAGTATAGTTTAAGTTTAACAACACTATCATTATACTTACTTTCTTCATTTCTGTTATTGTTATTGTCATGAAATCGCCGACAGAATCTTGTTTTTTATCGCTTCTCAAAAACTCTTATTTTGCTTGCAATGTTTGTTAGTTTTTCAGGTCAAAACTTGCAGGCTGCATTAGAACTACTTCGTTAAAATTTGGCACACTGCTTTAGTTCCGATGACAATGCATCTTTATGACAAGTTTGACATGACACTTTACTTAAAAAGGCTCCAGACAAAACAGTAAATAATACTTATTGGCCAAATCACGAATGTCTGAAAAATGGCACATTTTTTCTATTTTACTTTCTCGTTCATAAGTCAGTCCGTTAGGGTTCAGGGAGCCTAAATGACTCAAGGGTCTCAATGGCAGGTATAACGCCTAAGCCCTCTCGTGCCATTGCGAGGTCGCCGAGCGAGCTAACATCTACCGTGTCCTAGCTTTTGTTAACGACTTTAGCCTGAAATGTAAATGCTGATGTTTTTTCATTCAAATACAGAATCGTGTGGGTGAATTTTTTCATCTGAAAAGTGGCATTAACTTGGGACAGCGGTTCTGTAAAGGCACAATGGTCTGCTGGTGGCAAGTGCTGATGGAAGAAGCACTTTTACTCAACATCGTGTACACTGAGACTGCGACTATTTACAACAGTTGTATGGGAATGAGTAAAGAAAAAAAAAGAATAATAGATTTTTTATTAACATTTTTGAATAAACTTAATACCTAAGTATAAAAATGTACATATTTCACCGCTGTACTTTATTATTCTCATAGAATAATAACAGCAGGTAACAAAACAATTGCCTGTTGGCCTTTTATTTAAAACCTTGCGATATGTCGTAATATGACAAAGGCATCGTGTCGTAGTGTAGAAAAACGCTTACAGTACTACAGTCTCACTGAATTCGTATCGTTAGCTTGAAATCATAAAATTGTCCATAACTTTGTGGTTAGGTTTAGGAGACTGAGCTTCAGTTGACTAAGTTTAAAGTTATGGACATGATTTCCAAAGTTTTGAAACTTTCGTTTGCTACTCTGTGTTACCGAAACTGAAATGGATTTTACCGTCTTAGTATTTTATATTATTACGTATTTAAGAGTTCGGTCAAATGAAACTTTATAAGAATTACATTAATATTATTCCGTATATTTATTAACATGAATTCATCAACGCTTTGGCTTGCTATGTGAATTCATATAAATAATAATACACGTATTGCCATGCATAACACTTATAGACAAGAAAACACTCACCCAAACTGAGAACAGAAATTTAAACTCATAGATCAAATGTATGCATCGCTGGGAATCAAACCCAGGACCATTCAAATGACAGTCATGTATAATCCATTGCGTCAGACAAGTTGTAGTCTACAGTTACAGTAATGGTTTTTTTTAAAACATAACGATTTATCTGTATCTTATGATAGCTAGGTATAGTTATTACACCTCGTTATCCAGATAGGGAGCTGGTTTAATGACTATGACGTTTCTATCTATGCTGATAATCTCAGAGTAAATATGGGCGTGAAGCGCGAAGAGCCGAACAGACAGATGAATGGACCGACACGTGAAGCAGATGAAGCCCGTACTTGGCCTACATTTTTCTTGATAGTACTATAATTTATATTTTTTATTCTCGTCGTCACCTAGAAGCCCTATTTTGGCCCGACGGTTGCAAATAATAGGTAAATAAACACTTTGAAACTGAATTTTTTTTCAATTTATAATAAATCATTAGAAGTATTTCATCGAATATGAAGTTCTTTTCTGTAAAATAAAGAAAACAATTCTAAAGTTAATTAAGTGCATTTTGTTGTCGTTTGTTCGAAAATTATAACAAAAAAGGATACTAATAAAAGAAAATTATCAAATTTCTTTATCCCTTCCGGAAGTTTTGAAAAATCCTAATATTAATTATAATTTTTAATTGCATGTCTGCCACTTATATGTGGTAAGTGATGATCGTTGACCATTAATATCTGCAAGATCAAAAACATCGCCAACTCAAAAAGGAAGAGGAATAAAATTACTTCTGGTACCCCACACTCCGGCGGAAATACGTAAAACTGTATAGAATATAGTTTTGAGTCAAGTTCCAAATACCCATAAAGTGCCGAGTAAATGTGTGTATACTTGTACTTTATGGTGTCACCGTTCAGGAATTGATAAAACTTCACGTTACCCTCTTAAATATATCTTAATATTGATAACCGAACCGAGATACAGGCTGTAGCCGTTATGTGGTGTGTGAAGTGTTCGCCAAGTTTAAGTGTCGGGAATGAATGACATTGATTGATTAGTAGTAAAAAATAAAAATAGAAGAAATATGTTTAGATTATAGATTAAGAAAACTATTAGTATTACAGTTCTAAAGAAATATTATTACTATAGAATATTATAATAAACGTAAACAATCTCAAAATAACTACATGTAACAAACCGGAATAAGATTGTGTTAGGCACAAATTTCAGATGTTTGAGTCGGCAATTAATTTAATGACTACAACCTTTTAAAAGCTTCAACCTGTCCTAAACTCAATATTTAAAATGTTAAAAGAGGCCTAAAGGTTAACCCTTTAAAACCTTTGGGTTAAACAAATAATTAACAATTTAATATCATTTTTTGCCTTACTCAAACCGTATCTTTTTAAGAGTTATTCTATTTGATGTAAATTGAGCAATGTAATCTTAATATACAATTTAGAAGCGTTTACGCACATAAGTATTTTTGTTAGCAAATCACTCAACAGTTAACGATAACTTCTCCAATAACGTTTTGTTTATAGCTAGTACCCTGGCTCGGGAAGTTTTTACATCGGTTCTAAATGTAATGGGATGATACCTTCACATATGTATGTATAGCAATGGAAGAGATGCGTTACAACTAAGGACGCTGCACTTAATTTTGGCATATAAAGTAATATCAACAAATTATGCTTACGCTCAAGTCAATATTTTATGTTTCTGATCTCTCGTGGCACCGGAAGTTAGCATTGGAATTGAATCGTACTGGATCTATCAAAGTCGTCAAATTTACAACTAGACATAAATAATTTCATCGTACTTTCCGTACTTTTTACAAACGACCAAACATAATTTATAGTAGGGGTGAAATTATACGAGTTGAAGCATGCAACTTAAATCGCGGTCCGCATTTAAATTACGGTTTTGAGTACAGATCCGTCCGTATATCATTTTATCGAGAATTAATACGTAACTTGTTGTCCTGTTGCATTTGACCACGCTTTAATGTCCGAGAAGACACCGTGTACTATTGAATAATAATAATATTACAATACATAATGTATGTATACGTAAGTACTATTGAAATTATTTGTAAACTTTCTACAGAAGTTAAAACGTGTAAAGTTATTCGTGGTCATCAGTGACTACTATCATTAGTATTAACGAGTGTTGTAAAATAGCGACAGTTGCTAGTAGTTATCACCACGGTACAAAACTCAAAAGTTAATTTAAAAATATAATGATAACTTTCAGTAACATCGCACACTCAACGGAACCATAGTGCTAACTGCAAACTATGATGGCTAACAGCACCCGGATTGAAACAGCCATCAACACGAGCTGCATCACCAGTCGACTATAACCATATCAATAAAAATCCTCGAATATCCTCAATAAAAAAATGAGAGCTTAAAAAGCAATATGAATAAAAAAGTAATCAGCGCCTTCAGTTGTAAACTTTTTTACCGTGTCATAATTTCGATCAAAAAGCCAACACAAAACTTTTATCGCTTCTGTAATTACAAAGTAAGCCAATAAAAACGAAGCTCGCTGTGAAAAAAATATGTAAATTTATTGAAAAGATCGATTTATGCAAAATTGAATACGTCCAATAAATGTCAGTCTCTACCGGTGCGAGCTGCCGTCACACCGCCAACTGTGCGGCGAGGTGGCACTGCATCGATGCAATACCGGGAACATTTTACACTAGTTAATAGTTTTAGGCGTAACTTTGCGACTAACCATTATAGAGCTAACTAACCCGATGATGCTCCGTTTCGGGGCGAAACACGTGTTGATGGTATATACTTTAATATATTGTAGTGCATGTTTTCCTTGTGTAAGGAAGGTACCAAGCATGTTTTAAAGTATACATTACACATTTTAAACACAGATTGTTGCAAAACAGAGTAAATTTTAAACAACTAATTCACGTAATTAATCGAGCCCGTAGTTGAAATGTTAATAGTAAACTCTCTAAGCTTTGTAAGAAAATGTTTAAAGGAACAGAAAACTTATTGATATATTTTTATTACTTTATGCTAAACACGTTTGCGTAATGATAGAAGAATCGTCCGGAATTGAAATAATGAAATCGTCCGTCTCCTCGTACGTCACAGTCGAACAATTGTGTCGGAACGAATACCAAAAAATTTTAGGCACCCGCAGCGGAGTGAATGAACGAACAGAACGAATGAATGAATGGAAAACATGGACTCAATGTTTTAATTCAAATGTAAATTTCGTACATTTGGATTCAAATGAGAACAAACTGCTCTCTGAATTATTATCGTCACTTCACTGTGGACACTTCATAGCGGTGAAAATTATAATTTTCTTCTTTAACGCTCACAAGTTGTTTGAAATTTTTATTTTGTTCGAGACCATTAGGACTTGGGAGAACAATGTACAATTTTGAACTTTACGATAAAGATTTTGTGTTAGTCAACGTCACGTTTTAATACCTTAAATATAACTTATATAGTGGCGTTCTGGTTCTTTGTACTAAATGGGTTTTTGAATCACAACGTTAATTAAAGTAAAAATCACGACGCCGTACTTTCATTAGAACTACTTTCTCTTATACTATTATATAAAGTTTAAATAAGACACACTGCTTTAATTCTGAGGACAATGCATCTCTATGACAAATATGACCTGATACTTATGAATGCTTCTAGACGAGGAAATTCCTTAATTTATTTTTTGCATTATATATTATCTTCTGTATGGAATCTCTTGAAAGGTTTAATTTATTTAATAAAAATACACATTCACACTTAGCATAACCCGCACGCATCTCATGGAAGTTCTAGAGATGTGACACCTCAAAGAGTAGTCAACCGCATCTCCAAAACTCTTCACAATCTCACGATATTAAATTTGTCTAAAACAAACGAGCGCTAGAAAACAGCCGTTAGATTAAATGAACATGCCACAATATTAATGTTCATTATTTTTCATTTCAGGTACCTACGTCCAAATTAACGAAAATAATTACGTCAGCGTAAGGTGGTATTAATCATTAGCTACCGGTATGAATTAGGCTTCTTATAAATTAACCGGTATTATGGGATGGAGGTCATGACCTGCACGTTCCTGTAATCCACGCACTTCGTTCACTCGTTTACGTCTTATTTAAGGTTAGTACCTAGTACTTTATTTCTATCTCCTTCTTCCTTGACCACTATCGGGGATGCTATTGGTGTTGCCAATTGTGTGGGAATGGTAACTTACCCATAGGAAATTACAGATGGTTTATCGTAAATACCAATATGTAGGTTTATTTATATATTGTAAGTTTCTTGTTATCCAACAATATAGATACTATTTAAAATTAAAAATGATTTGCCACTTTAGACGATAAATCTGAAACGATTTTCATTCGACTCAGAACCATGAATTTCGGATAGTAAGCTATCGTCAACATACAAAAGATAAATATATTTTTTGAAAGATTTGAAACACATTAAGGTGCTGATATTGCTATATCTGAAACTCGTTTCAACTTGCTCGTAACATCTTTCATCTCGATAAGGGACTAGCGGTAATAAATAAGGCAGTAAAATTTATGCTAGGTCATAATTATTACGTTATTTCAAATTATTTTTGATACTCGGCTCATTAAAATTTTTATGATTAATTGAGATATTGACGGCTCGCGTGTACACTACGTTTGTGCGGAATACAGTTTATTGACCTCGTAATGATATCTGAAAACGTAGTAACTGATATTGTATTAAATTGTCAATATTATATTTATGCATGCAGCCATCGAGAATATCTTCTACAACTTACTATTTAATTACAAAAACAATCAAAGTGGCTTCGCATATAAATGGAATTTACGAAACATTTGTAAAGATGCTCATGACAACGTAGAAACCGTTAAGTTAAGTAAACTTAAGTATGCATTAACACAAACATTTGATTTCAAAGTGGATTAACTAGGTGTGTTTGCGATATAACTTTCCCTCGTAAAGTTTTAAAAGGTTTGCTATCGGAGTACACTTTGTTGATCAACTTTGTCTTAGAGTTATACAAGCTTAAACTCCGTGTAAAGTACTTCGTTAGTTCTAATCTAACCATAGATAATTAATCACAGCCATTTGCTAGACTGCGATGTCCCCTCGTGCCCCGCCACGACTGCGTTAACGTTAGTCTCAACGGCTGCGATCAAATGCTTCTAATTAACGCGTTACGCTAGTATTATACGTATTAATTATCATGCAAAAGTTTTGAGTGATGTCATTGTTAGGGGGTTTGTTAAAACGTTAGGACGCAGATTTTACCTCTATAGTATTAGTATGATGACGATCTATAGACGTAAAAATGTACCATTTTGATAATCGTCGTCTCGGTGCTAGTTACTTCGGTGGAACTAATGATAGAGTGAAAAGATAGCACATCAGACACTTATTTAACGTTAAATTTAGTTAACTTAGTTCCCGAGATGCTCAAGGGATGCGTCTTAAATTGGCGCACAGATTAGCTGTCACGTTGTATTGTAAAGCCTAACCAGTGTATACTATATATACAGGCCAGTACACTGACATTAGAGTGACGTTTATAAATCACAGTAACGTAGTATATCATGTAGGAAAATTAAGCGTGAACAAAAAAAAACTTAAAACACTTAGAAATTATTATTTGTTCACAATGATTTCTTGTATAGAATTTTTTTTTAGGTAATAAACTGCAAATCACTGTTATCTACAACTTATTACAGTTGTGTATAGGACTCACAATCAGGTCAATAATTCGTAATTACTATACCGACATATTTCGTTGAACGTAAATGGAAGACTTGCCGACTAAACCAAGAATGAACTATTTCTATAAAAAATGTATTCGTATTTAATAAAAAAATATGTACTTAACTTATTAGTATTTAGTGGAATAAAATAATATTTTAATGTAAGATTGGCGAATCGAAGAGATCCATTGATGCGAGATGTTCGTGAAACATAAACCAAAACACCAATTTATTACAACCGGCCGCTGCTCAGGGCGCGTTGTGTATTTTTTCCTTTTCTATCCACAAACAGTTTAAGCCTTGACACGAGCCTAAACCGACGTTAGATATTGAATATGCAATGTCAGGGTTGGCAATTAATTTAATTTAGTGGTCTAAAAATAAAGACATAGAGGCTGTTTTTCATGTCAGTAAATTAAATAAACATATTTTTTTGTTTCTATTATAATAATCGACGAACGATCGGAAATGCCGCGTAATGATGGTAAAGGTGGTAAGCGTTGCTCGTGGATAATTGTAACGCTAAAAGCAAAACCAATGCGTTGCAGATCAGAAAAGAAGGGAGAAGAAAGAAAGAAAATTCTTGATGGTAAAAATAGAACATCTCTGATTTTCGATCATAGTCGATGTATTCCAAAAGTGTTTAATATATTTGTTGTAATTTGCATCACACACACGATAAGTGACCAAATGGATCATGGAGTTCAATATATAATATTTTTTTTTTACGTAAAGGGACTTTAAAAGGTAAATTTACAAAATTAAAAAAACTTCTGTCAATTGCTTCATGTGACGGTATCAAATATAAAGGAGGCATTTTAGCTGAACAACATATGGAAATTGTCTTAGATACATTTACAGTATGAAGACCTGATATACGCAAACATTAAATTGACTTCATTTTTTACCGGAAATATATTCAGATAATGTAAATTTGCATGACGCGATCACTGTTTTATATATCTAACCAACTTTATATGTATGTATTTACAACCTGAAGTCCGATTTGTTTTTTCCTGAATATCAGTGATCGCCAACCCTAGCGTTCCCGTCAGTAGCAGCATGTTGACATGAGAGTTTCCATACTTGATAAAGCCGTTTTAGCAATAGGGTTGAGGAACACGAATCAGTGATTTTTATCTGTAATATCATTTAAAACTTATACCGTATATTCAAAATGAAATAAGGTTATGCAGGTGACTAATCTTATCCATCACCTTTATATATTTTTTTATTCTATTGACAACATACATGATTATTACACTTTCTTCTATCACTCGTAAATATGATTGCAATAATATGATTAAAAATTGTTCGCGTAAACACTTGAAACCTAGAGTTAGATCACTGTATTTGTGATCCTTAACTTATTAATTCCTTAAAATATTTCCATCTGTATGTTTGTCTACCTTTGCTAAGTAAGTTGGTCAGTGGTCAACCAAAGTGTTGGAAATTTTTTAACAACCAAGGATTCCAAAACGGCTAACGACTAATATTTAATCAGGACATCCTTACCCTCGCTTCGCGTATTTTTTGCCATTGATGAAATCCATGCAACCGATGCCCGAGGTTGTTCAACTCCATCCATATTCTATGAGCAACATGGAAGCTTGGCTGTGACCATACGGGTATATTATTATAGACGCTGTTGTACCTCCGTCATCCGCGAACGGATTGACAATGGGCCGTGAAGTACGAATACACGTTCGTTCGGATTGAATTTTTCACGTCCCATCCAGGGATTGCTGAATGCATATTGTAGCGAGGTAACAATGCCATCGGATGAAACGTCACATCACGACCGAACGGGTCACGTTGATTTTTATTTTTAAAGGTTGCGTACCCAAATCGTTCAAACTATATATGTGTGTTGAATTGACGTATGGCGTGGGGGAATAACTGACGGTCAAATTAACTGAGCATCGGTTTCTGTCGAGGAATCCGGGCTCGGACGTTGCACGCACCTTTGTGTATAAAATCCAACCTGCACTCGACCTGCGCGTGTAGTTTAACAATTAAGTAAACCTAATTACATAACATATTTGTAAACGCTAATGAAAACAAATATATTTTAAATTAATTTTTAGACACTGGGTTGGGGGAAGTGTTTTTATTAAGTTGTTAATTTCAAAGAAACAGTGAATAAGTAGTTCATTTATTTCTTGACCGCTAGGAGGAGATATTAGGAAAGCTACAAGAGATTTTTACTGAAATTATCATCTACTGACTGCATAATTTGTTGTTGTTTAATTATTACGACACATAGATTTTATAAGGTATAAAATAAGACAACAACGCAGTACAATCTGGTGATGTATAAGACAGTATGATGAACTCTACGAAAGAGTTTCCGTGAGCCATAATTAGAGGGCCCAAAACTCCAGTTGGATTCCAAATTTATTTACGAGCAAACCGAAGTTATTCACTACGCAACCGGAAAGTTGGAAGTTTTGCATGGAAAGCGTGTTATTTTTCGCTTTGTAATTAGTTAGGAATACGAAAACGTAGTTAAAGGTATAGGAGTATGTAACATTGTGCTAATGATGTTGTGTGACTGTGTGTTGGGTGGCTTTGGTAGGCTCCTGATTTTGGAGGTGATTAATAACAATATTATTACAGACATTAGACTACTGTGGGAATTATATAAAGCACAACTTGAAGAGGTATCGTAAGCTTTATTTTAATATACGTCCATTACTATAATTCTTTCGATTTGTCTTTGTTTCTGTAGTGCTTCGGTAGTGAAGTGATTTGGACAATGTTTGCAGGCAAAGAAGAATGATAATTTCCTGAGCTTTTTAATACTTATAAATAGAGTATTTAAAAAAAATAAAAAACAATAGTCCACAACATGTTATCTTAAAAATTAATATCATAGGAGTTATCACGCAATAAAACTCTTACCGTAAGAAAAAAACATGATAGCGGTCAGAGCGCCGTGACACGCTGTCCGGAGCGGACCTAAATGTTAATAACGTGAACGTAACACGCACATTCGGATTCAATGTTCCAAGTGGTGAAGGCGATGCCTTTCTTCTTATGTAACTCAGCTGCTGGGTGTTAGACACACGTCAAATCAATCCGGTTACATTTTAATCGTAGACCCGTGCAAATTAAGCTGAAGATATAAACTAGACTCTTTAGTCATTCACTCTTACTAGATTGGTCCTAGTCTTAATGATAGTATAGAAGGTGAGTAATTTCTGCCTATGAACTGCATCGGCGCGATGCGCCTCAATTGAGTTCTATTAGAGGCCCTGCGAACAGATTGGACAATGGAACATTGAATTAACTGGACATTTGTATGTAAATATAATTTATAATAAAGTAAACATTATTAATTGAAAGCTCATCCCCTCGCGCGCTCACAATACTCGAAGCCAGACAATGGTTCTTTTCATACTTTAGTAAAAACATGTAAAATGCTTATTAACACAAATTTAATAACATACCGCATTTTGTTTCCAAACGTAGGTGTACTCGTTCTCCTTTTAATTCAACTATAATCGTTTTAGGCTTCTCCCAGAATTAATGAGAGCGTTGTATTTCCACCCGTCTGTTACATTTGAATATTAACGTCCCTTATTCAATTTTGTTTATGTTTGTGCGTTAATTGTTATTGTTATAGCGTCGTTTTGTTTATTCACTCTCGTGAAATGCCTGCTTCTGTCTAATGTTTAGTTGTCAGTGAAGAAGTTTAAATACTATTTTTGTACGAATATTACAATTATCATGACACTAGAACATCTTCTAGGAGGAATACCCAATCAATCAGTCAATGAAACAATATTATGTTTTTTTTTCTGTAGGGTAAGGTTTTGATAGGCTGTTTAAATAGTTTTTACGAGTCGCCTATCCTAGTTTATTAGGCGTGTAAAATTGTTTTTTGTTGAAATCAAATACAAAATAAAGTACCTAGTGCTTAAGTATTTTTATATATCATGTATAAATAAATACATAGCTGACGATCTACCTGATTGTAAGTGGCTGCTGCCAGTGGACGTCAGATGCTGTAGGCATAAGCAATACGTTAAAGGCGGAAGAAGTGTGGAAGAAAAATGAAATACTTATTTTTTGTTTTGATATTTTCTTAAAGTAATATGACA
>DWPA01000846.1:0-21500 GCA_018251375.1 Calpodes ethlius
AACAATTTTTATATTGGTATGGAGGCAACAAATAAATCATTTGTAGTCGTAAATAAACATTATCTAGATGATACCTTCGGGAGACTGGATTTATGAGGTTTATAACCTCTCTATCAACATGTACTGATTTGAGATGCTGTCGTGCCCGCCATTTTGAGAACTTTTAGAGTATCATTTTCAAGTCTATATGGTATTGTATTGGTTCATTTTGCTTAAAAACCTCATTTCAATGGACTTCATATTATGCGATATTCATTATTCTGTCCCTAACTCCTTTATCGGGGTTATGAACGCTGAATTTATTTTTGTTTGATGTATATTTTCATATTTTAACATATTTATTATAAGTTAACGTATCGAGGTAAACCTATTTATGATAAGTTATCATCATAAATTGCCTATTAAGCCCATCTATTTTTTTTTATTCCGATTTCAATAACGTATTTTTACATATATATAATTTATAACTTTATTGGAAAAACTACTGTTAAAATATTATTATTCTGTGTTATTATGAAAAATTCTCCACCAGGGTAATAAATATAATGTATATTAAAATAAACATGACTAAATTTCATATGATGAAGTGCATTTTTCAAACTTTGAATTGAATTGAATGATGGACGCAAATATTTGTTTCTTGTTACAGTTAAAATTGATATAATATGACCAAATACAAATGACGGAATTACATATTGGTTTAAAAACACAGTCGACATACAGGCGCTTTTTTGTAATCTAAAAACGTACCTCTAACGTTATTATTGAGCAGCGAGGCGTATTTCCCAAATTAACTTGGACAATTCGGTGAGAATGTAATAACGTATACGTATTTATGAATGTACTCGTAGATACTTATAATTATGTTTGTTTCATTTTCCGTTCCGAGTTTTACCTAAGCAAATAAAAATCTATATATAAATAGATTAAGGCAAAACTGTTTCCATTTTGTTCTCTGTCGATTTTGTTTGGCATTACATTATTAAAAAAATGTTTTTCAAAATCAAGGAAGTTATAGAATCAAATTGAAATGGATTCAGAAAAAATACAGAACTTCAAAATGGAATACTATCTCGTTGATATAAAATGTTTTGATGCAGTGCAGACACAAAATTCGGTCCACTAAAGAGCCCTCTGTCCTTTTCCTATACGCTTGTCAGCGCAGAATTTCAAATTGCCACTCAGTGTAAGAAAGGGACGAAGGCTCCCTAAGGACTATTTTATCAGACCGAATTTTTGGCCTGTGTGCACCACTTGTATAATTTCCTTGGATAAAACAGTGTAAGTTATCTCGTCTTGGGACAACTTAGTGGGATTAGTGGGATAGACTCGAATTGCATGATCAATTACAAGTTGCTTAACCAGACCTATTTAGTCGTTAGTGACTTGTGGTGCACCTTGTTATTCAAGAAACTCAAAGTCTCTGCTATAAGAGTTACACCACTCACTTTAATCACGGTGGTTCTAATCTATGATTCACTATGTGCTCGGATAGCTTAAATTCTACTGCCATTATTAACTGCGGAGTATTATGTTTCGATAGCAGTATCAGCGTCAGTAATGAGTGGGTTCCTCGTTTTCTGTCAGGTCAGTAATGAGTCTCCTTACGTTTTTGATTTTAATAATATCCAAGTAGACAGATAAATATTTGTCCTCGGGTCATGGGTGTTAGTGACGTGTTATTTGTGACACAGGCAATCCTACTGTGGGGGTATGAGTGTGTCAGCGTTTATTATTTATTTATTTAAGTAGTTTGCTTGTAAGGTTTGTTCATTGTGGCTTATTAACAAAAAAAAGTCTTTTCACACATAATTCAACAGTTAACTGTAGGTATATACTTATTTTGTCAAGTACTTCTAACGTTCAAAAGAATGTGTAATACATAACACGTTTTTAATACGTCCGATGATGATTTTAGGATCGATCTTTTAAGTTCCAAGACGCACATAACACATATTATTTACTCTGACCTCGTCTTCCAATGGATTTAATCAACTGATGCGTAAAATCCACCTTGGACCCAATCGGCCTTCACTCGCATCACATATCTACCAAGTTTTTGGTGTCATAGGAAGAGGAAAGGTTATATAGATTATGGCAAGATATGTGACGTGAGATATTTAACTATCACTGCTTTATTTATCACGAGAACAAAAAATAGGTTACTTTAAGTGAAAGTTAAAAATTATAATAAAACACCTTAAGTTAAGTTTGGATTTGCGTTTTGGATTTCGTCGGAATGCTACGGATATTAACTATAACACTAAGATCCTCCCCTTCATCAAAAGGATCTAAGAATGTTACGATTTTTACTTCAACTTCTCCACGTGTTAACCTCCACGTGCAATAACGAGTAAGTATCTTTCGTTTATAATTAAACTCCGAATGTAATTCGATATGGATATATCTTTCAAAAGCTAAACTCATCTACGATGTTAATGGCTGAGCGTACTTACCGACGTCAACACTATGTCAGAAAAAAACTGTTAAACATTAACACCATAATTTGTATACTGTTCGGTTCAACTTTCTTATCATTCATGCTAGGTTATAAATTCGTTTCAATTTTTCTTCAATTGCTAAAATATTTTCAGTACATAGATATATTTCTTATTAATCTGGATATAGAAATGTTAATAAAGAGTTTTTATTTTTAATGTTTGTCAAAATCAATGCATTAAAAATAATATTAAAGGTTCTGATGAAAATTATTATAGTTTTCGGTTTAAAAACATAATAATTACTTACACAAGGCTACTTATAAAATTTTGCCTCAGTGTGGCATTATGAAATTCACGGTACTAAAATAGAGCTGATAATATTTGTGGAATGGGCTTGATCCCGTCATATATTGGAACTAACTTATTAACCGTTAAACCGTAATTAGGTTAGCTAACGTGGTTTCAATAGCCCACATTCCCATGATTCGTGGATTATTGTCTGGGAGGTGAATTATGGTTTGTTTATTAGCTTATCGTCGCTGTCCAGTTACTGTGTTGCTTAGGTTGCAATACAATTAAAACTACGAAAGGCATACATTTTAGATATGTATTCTTAAATATTTATTTCCTTTGCTAAATTAGTGTACCAAGTAGTACAGTTATAGTGTGTGAAAGTTATCTTGTAGCTGTACACATACAGCCAACAGCAGGAAATTATCTACAAGGCTTTATAAATAGATAGTGTAATGCAATGAGTAGGTGGGGTCAGTGGCAAAACGTCGTTACATTTTTGTTATTTAGTCATTTTTAGGTACTTATATATACGGGTACACGTTTAATATGTAGTATAACGTTTAACTATGTTAACCGCTGCTTATCGATTGAGTTAAGCAATACAATTAATAATTTAGTGAATAATATACAGCTACAAATAATAATATCGCTGTCCCTCATCCTCCCTTCCCCTTTGTTTGTTTGGTGATGACGGGATTGTTAACGATACAAGTAGCTGACCACATTACGAAAAAAGGACATTAATTTAAGACATGTGACAGACGGTTTATGACAAGTAAAAATGTAGAAAAAAATATTATATGGATTTAGAAAAGTAAATGTTTTTGTTTGATGCGTAGCTTTGACTGATGTGACATGCCGCTACTTACGATGAGATGGCTTATTTACGATTTTGTGGGCAAATTACATTATAAAAATATTGATGATTACAGTAATGGTGACATTTCATAAACGAGTTTTGGGTTTGCAAAAGAGAGTTTCCATCCTGGATTCAGTTGTTATAATTGGGTAAAAGATTAGCAGTGTCACGAAAGAAAACGATTTAAGGGTAGGCAGTAATTTAAGTTCTGAATGTTACATATTGTATGGATACAATACATAATGACTTAATACACTTACAGTATTGGATAGAACTGCGACCGAATACTTATATTATAGTTTAATATGTCAGTTCAATTGGATTTTGGAAAATAGCTACATAATTATAGTCTAAGAACTGATTTTGTATAGTAAGTAGATAGCTATTTATCCTTTGTACATTATATTCTAAGTTGTTTATTAACCTCGTGTCTTGCTCAAAGGGTTCTGAGTCTGAACTTAAGAATAAAGTTTCTCAAAGCAAAGCGAGGTTGGTTCAGTACAAAATATAATCAAAGAAATAAAACCTTAGAAAAGGTAAATTAGAACTAATGATACCTTTTAATCTTCGGGTGCAAACTTTAGAGTCAATTAGCTGTGGCACTTCACGTTGTCTTAATTTATATGAATGGCGCAAGGAACGATTAGGTACAAAAGAAGTTTTTCTCTCTGTATCCAATAGCCTGTCACATTCATAGAAATGAGCGGCTCATTTATTTGTGATTAAATCTTTACTAATACATAATATAAATGCGAATATTATCCTGTGTAATATGTGATTACTTTTTCACGCATAATCCACTGAACCGTTTTGTGTGAAATTTGGCATGGAGATAGTTTGAAACCTTAGGAAGGACATATTAAAGTTGTTATCTTGAGATCTGTTGTCTGAGGTCTTAGTCAAACGTTTAGAGATATCAAAATGCAGTGATAGCGAAAGTTATTCTATATGATGCGCATTTACTAAAGGAATGGCCAAGTGAGCAAAATAAGAAATCACAAAATTAATAAAAAGTTTCATGTTTAATGTCTAGTGAAAAGTTGTATAGGGTATTTTTTCATTGCAATGCGGTTCTGATGCTTGGGTGCTTTAAGGAGAGGTAGTTACTGATCTCTAAGTGCAATAAAAACATTTTTTTCCCGAAGCGGAATAGGTGTCTAATAATCTATAGTGCATATAGCATGGGACATCGTCTTTTTTGTTATTTTTATATTGTTTTGATATTATACACTTATCAAGTCAGTAGTTCAATTTGTTAGTTTTATTATCTATCACTAGACATTGATATAACAATCAAATACATAATGTTATAATCAAATTTTTAATTAATAATTCTTTCATTTAAAAATATATGTTCTAATAAATATTAAAATTATTTATCATTGTATAATACCGCGCAGGCATTATTGTTTTTTTATATACATATTGTGTTGTCGACAGAGAGAAAAGACTTCGTATAGTGAGTATAGAATTTCATTTTCTCGAAGTTTGGTATTATCAAGGTTTTCCTTGTATTGCGTGTAGCGTGTGTTTTTCTCTCACTCATTTCTCGGGGGAAACTATAATTTTTAAGAATTGAAAGTGAATCACGTAACTTAAGCTGGAACTATCAGCTAACCTACCTTTTTATCTAGAATTTTATAAATTAAGCAAAGATATAACACCAATGTTGCATTCTGGCCCCCATTAAACAATAATAATAATGCCAGCGTCGTTTAACCGCTTTTGATGAATTATTATTATTTATTTCTATTTCACTGATGATAGACCAAACATTATTCATCAAGGAATTTTCAAGACAATCGGCTAATGAACAATTGGACACGACTAGAAACCATTGATTTCTGAAATGGCTACAAGGAAAAATAATTTAATAATTATTATTGCCTTTTTAATTCTTTTATCACATTATTTTTTGCAATAAAATTTCGTATTACGTCAACAAACCAAGTGCAAAGTATAAATTTCTACTAGGAGAGAATCCATCTTCCCCGTCCGATATATAAATAGAAATTCTATTTGTTAATTCACAACTGGATTATAGTGCCGCCTACAGGGTCCTAGCTATAAACCCTCGTGTATCTTGTTAATAACAAAGTGAATATGGATTCAATTACACAATTCGGTCAGATCTGAGATCTGTCACGATAATTGTACAGAGATATTATATAAACCTACCTCATTCTCTGGTGCCTACGAGAAGAGGATATGCAGTGATAACTGCATCGTCTCTCCGTGGAGAGTCAATTACGAAGTTTCAACAAACAGTTCTTCTTATTCTAAAGAAAATATTTCCCGCTTCGAAATCCTGCAATTGGATTATTAAGAAAATAAATTACGAAGACTTATCGATATCTCAGAAGCCATTATATTAATACCCAATAAAACCGTGAACAGAGAAACGAAACGAGTGCGAAACCCTTCATTAATATTCATGGTTAAATTATTCCTTTCATTGTCTTACAGTTTAATGAATTCAGATCTAGAAAGGAAAATAAACACGTATATATAGATACAGTCTAATTGTGTGTCTTATTGTTATTCATTCAGAAGTTTGATCTGTGATATAGTTTTAATGATAAACTGTTTGTTTGCGTTTCATATTGAGAGCATATGTTTTATTCCCGAATTAACAAACAACACTTACTTACAGAGAAATAGAAAGAAAGGAATACAATCAGTATTGCTATCTTTATCATTTTCATTGCTACCTACATTCTAGGAATAGATAAGGATACAAATAATCAATACTAATATTTTTGAAGCGATGAAGGTATTCTATCCCCGGCATTTACAAAAAATACTACGAAGTCTTACAAAGAAAGAGAAAGAGAAAGAGAAAGAGAAAGAGAAAGAAAAGAATTATTGTTCGTAATCCCATCTTCGTCATTAGTTTTGTTTAAACTACATAAACCCTACTAATAATTGATACTAATCATCTATTTTATTTTGCTGTGATGCCTCGTAGTATTGTATTTGAATATGGGGTTAAGAGTTGTTTATTTCATTATTCTGTTTACTTCGACGAATAATCACGGCTAGGCACGAACTCTACTGATAACTTAGGACGCCCATATCTATTTATTTATTAGCATTTGATCGTATAGCTGAAACTATTACAATTATTACATTGATTACATTAATTTCAATGGGCGGTCTTAATACCTAATGACATTCTTCACCAGTCAATATTACGCGATTTATAAAAGTTGCGGTAGGAGTTTTATCTCATGTTGTATGGTATTTTGTGTAGGTTCCCATCCCATATACGAACGTAAATCATGTAAACAAAACATAATGTACGATTAAAACACGTTAAAATCGTTAGAAATAGTGGAACAAATATCTGAACATAGATTAACAACAATAAGATGTACTGAGGCTTATTCTAAAGTGAATTTTATTTTTCACCTTTCGACTTTGCATTTCCTAGTTAAACTAAGCTAATTCAGCTGTTTCTGTATCGAATTAAGATTCAAATTCAAATTCTTTATTTCTAGAATGTCGTATACAAAGGTACAGATAATAATTCGCTCGATACATTCTACCAAATTAATCGTCTGCAGCATATATTGCCATCAAGAATCAACTTAAAAATAAACACGTTAAAAATGACGTTATTTTTTGAGTAACCTACATAATATCTTTACGATTACTCGTATATTATCTTAACATCATCTCAGCAAGAAACTTGAAGATTTTGACCCACAATTATAACATTACCTGCGATAATAAGCTGTAATCCGTGACCTCTTTTATTAGGAGGAAAAAAAAAAATATATTTCTCGGTAACTTTGATGTATTTCACAGTAATATTTTAAAGAAGACGTGAAAATTTCTAATACCAATGCACTTCTATGGGAATGTTTTGCTTAAATATTAAATAATTTCTGATAAACACTATATTATTTTATAAAGATGTAATGTTCGTGAGTATGTATGTTTGTATGTAGGAAGAAATAATAGTAATTAGTCATTTTATTAAAAAAAAATCATTCATTAGTAGAATTCTACGTGTCAAGTGAGTTATATACGCAATATATTTTAAACCTAATTGCACCCGTAAGAAGCCAGAGTGGGTTGCTAGTATATTTATAATAAGAAAGATCTAAATTAACCATTTTGCCAAAAAAGTTGGTCCTTCGAGTCCGACTATATTCTTAACAAAATAATTTTTAAACAAAGTATTTTAAATACGTACTATCTACATAGTTAATGCATTGATTGAAAATTGATACTATTGGGAATTTTCCACAACAAACATGCAATGGAAAGATGCAGACAATTCACTCATATATGTTCAAACCATAATTTAAGCTATCCTTTAATGGCTTTCTAAGAACTCATTTACAAACATCAATGGGTTTTCCCTCTTTGCAATAGTTTTTTGTAACTGGTAATTAAATACACTTTTAGACAAGATTATAAACAAAAAACTTAAACGATTTGTATAAACACAGGAAATCTTAATATAGGCGTGAGAGCGTGTAAGAATTTATGTCAAATTTGTCTGTAAATGTATCAATGATTCATTCATGTGCATTAACCACTAAGATAGTAACTTCATCGTTATTCAACTAAATTCCAATCATAATATATCGATATGTCTCACAATATATCGAGAGACATAGCTCATCACGTTGGCAAACCTTGGATCAATAGACTTCACATACCTTCGAAAACATCATAGAGACAAAATATACCGGTTACTTGGAGATACGCTTTTATAATGTTATAAATATTAATAATAATCATCTTCAAAGCATTCGATCTCAAGTACCGATGCGTGGTACTCCACGATGGTCAGCGTATTAGGTTTTGATTACCATGGCTTCGACCATTCGTAACTCCACCTTTAGAGGACAATTGATCAGAAGGACAGTTATCTATACTAATATTATAAATGCGAAACTGTGTTTGTTTGTTTGTCCTTTCGCAGCGTAACGGATCGTCGGGACAATTGTTGTTTAGTTTGGAGATAGTCGGACGACGAGTACTAGAGGCTACTTTTTACCACAAAATAACATCTCATTTTTGTAGATAGATCCATTACGATGTATATTTCTGACAAATTAAAGAATCGTTTAACAACAAAGCGTTGCCTGGCAACCATTGATAGAAAGAAATTCACAACCTTTAAATTACTGTTCTTTTCAAAGTCGCGAGCGGAGTCGCGGACAAAATCTAGTGTCTGAATAATTTAACCAATCAACCTCTGCAGAATACATATCGCAGATGGTCAGGGCGCCTAATTAAGTGATTCCACGAAACAAATTTTATGACAACACAAGCATTTTACGCAATTATAACAATTTTAATAAGGGTTTACGGTTTACATAAACGTCACAAGAATCGCGAATAATTCCTTATTTGTTATTTACTGAACGTGGTTCCATAAGAAATAAAAAAAAATCTTAATATGTATGTATTACTTTTTCTTATTTATGTTCTATAGAATGTGAAATTAAAATTGTTTTTGTTTATTACGACTTTATCAAGAAAAAAGACAAAGGATATAAAAAATATCAGCACTTATTAATAAACGCTTGCTCACTCATACGCATTGGGATTCCCTAATTCGCGTGGTCGCGTGGTTTGGACAACACTAATTAAACATCACTAAAAACAATGACCCGAGTACTAACATTTACCTGTCACAAATGTCTGCCCCGGCCGAGAATCGAACCCAATGCCACTCGCTTCGTAGGTATTGTCAATACGAAATAGGGTTGTCAAAAATAATTAATAAAGTATTTAAATATAATCAAATAAATAATTTTCCTTTATATAAAACTATCGACAAATCGATCGTTGCTGACGGTACCGGTCGCACAACGACGGCGCTGAGTGTACGTTATTGAGATGCGACCTTTGTCCAACCTGCGCCTGCGCCGGCGGCAACTCGACACAGTTATTTACCACGGTGCCGTCTTAACGTTTTTGTTATCATTCTAATCATTAACCGGGGGAACCGCTGTTTTTATTTCACACCTTACATACCGCACGCAAAAAATTTCCATACGGATTATTTTATACCGTAAAATGTTAAGATAACAGCACGTTCAAAATATATAAAATAATAAAAGATTAGATAATAATATTGTTGTTTCTGAGCTCTCAATTTTCTTCACAGTTCCTTATATTTGGCTGATACTTATAAGATTTTTTAATTAACGCATTCCTACCGTCTTGAAACGAATGTAGTTTGTGTAATTATAAGTACGTTAATATAAATATATACCTATAGTTATAAATTGCTATTTGTCCACCCTATAATTCCTTTTCTCTTTGTTTTTTCTATCCATTGTCCGGAAGAGATCGGTCTATAACAATAAGACCACCTTTTGTACAACTCATTGAAATTAAAGTACATATTTTGTTGCTAGGCGTTGCACGCGATCTCAACAAAGCGTTGCCTAGCAACCAGTGATAGAAAGGAATTGACAATCATTTCATTGCTGTTCTTTTCTCACACGTGTGCGAACCCGCTGGCAAAATCTAGTAACCAAAATAAATCCCTGTAAGTAATGCATCGAGCGATTGACCCACAAACCAAAATCGCTGCATCCGCAAATTGATGATACTAAAAGAGTAAAGATGACGTAACGTTATCTTTAAACGAAACAAGAATCCTTCCATATCCAGCTGTAGAAAGCGAATGGAGACAGAGAAATGTGATCTAAGGCGTAAGATATTGTCGAGAGGCTGACGTTAGTATGGCGAGGATATTCGAATCATCTACCGATTGTTTTCTGTCAGTGACAACCTTATGGTTTCAAAGTTGTTCCGAATCCTTCAGGCAGCTTCATTTTCAAATTTATATTCGTATTACAGAGTAATGATCACTTGCTTCGGTGAAGTTCAGCATCGTGAAGAAACCTGCGTAAGTTACAGTTCTCAATAAAGTTCTCAAAGATGCATGACATTATGCGAGTTACAATTTAATTATAACTTACTTCGTTGAAGGATACCATCGTGAGGCAACCTGACAGTTCTGTATAATGTTCTCGAAGGTATATGACGTATGACAATGTCAAAGTATTTTATTTATCTACAAATTATAAGATAGCTACGTGATATAACGCACTAAGTTTACGCGGAGTGCACGTCAGACAAGTAAGTAACGCGTTAGATAAGATCTCGTGATACACACTTTTCTAGAGCGCCACCATTTCATCGCCACACCCTCTCCATATTGGCTTTAGAAGCAGTCCGTTTTACGCATATACTTATAACGCCTAGACGTTTAGTTTCTTAATACCATGTTGGTGTAAAGTGAAGCATAAACGATATGTACGTGTGTAGTAGCGTATAATTACCATTATCAACACACACACACACACACACACGGTTTTTTTTTTTTTACAATGGAAAGTGATGCTTAATCGGTAATTATAAATAAAATGAGGAAGATATGTTTATACCATATATGGCTACCTATTCATCTTACCAAGATGGCCTGTAAATGCTTCCTTGAAATGGTTTCACATTCCGTACAACTATTGCATTTCTGACCGTTATTATTCTAAGGTATTACGACTAAGAGTTGAATGAACTACAATCGATAAACAGTACTATAAAAGAAAAAACATGCAATCTTAATATGAGTCGTAAAAAGATGACAAGTCATTGAGCAATCGAATGCATAGATTAATGTAAATACATGTGCCAAATAGCTGCAATACGGGCGAAGGTACAGAGCAATAACACGGCTACATTTTGTAGCGACACAGTCGCGCGAACTTAAACGCTACGCTACATCGCTACTTTTGGCGAACTGTCTCATTTGTAACGCGTAATACTGTATTAAAGTGACTACGCAGTGCGTTCATTCAACGTATGTGATGACTCGATCGCTGCAACAATATAATATGTATGAAAATACAAAACTTAGATACGTTAAAGAAAAACACTGCATAGTCGTCGTTTCAACATACACTATTTATTTATTTATTATTATTTAAAATTGCACCAACAAGGTTATCACTAAAACGTTTGACACTATAAACGCGAGTACAATAATTTACAACAATTGCGATTAAAATGATTGGGATTAAATATTTATACATTAATTAATTAAAATTTTGACAGACTAGTTATAGTTAGTAGTGACAATGCCTGCAAATTCGATTCCAGGCCTGGGCAGATATTTATGTGACAGATAAATATTTGTTCTCAGGTCATGAGTGTTAGTGACGTGCTACTTGTGTTGTCCATGCCACCCGCGACACAGGGAATCTTACTGCGGGAGTATGAGTGTGTTAGCGTTATTTATTTTTTTACTAAGTTAAAATTAAATTTAGCAACATATTATTAAAAATACATCTTATATAAAAACACCCTAATAGTATCGAAGATTGTTTCGAGCATCATTAGATGCAACAACGGGGAAGGGCGAGGGGGGGGGGGAATCTGACTCTAAAGCGACGCGTCTGCATCGCCACTGTTGCGATACAATCACAGTTACGTGGGCGGAGATAACGATCGGTGTCGCGACGGTTTAGCGACTGTATCGCTACTTTTGCGCTACTAAAATAGAAGTGAACGAAGTGTTAAGTGTATACACGATGCTGGCCAAAAACGGATTGTCTGTCTCCAATCTACAAGCTATGAGACCATTATGGAGAATATTTATCTGTGTAGGTTTCGTCGCAATGTTTACTATTCCATAACATATTTATCATACAAATATAAAGCTTATACATAGAATAATATTAAATGCTTTTCAGTTCTGAGTTGATTGAAATTGCAATAAAGAGTATGCATTTGTTTTTTTTTGGATGAATATCGACTTGAGAGCATATGTAATGACGTAGAAGTACACGTCACAAGGTGACGTCACTGCTTCTTTGCTTCAATAACGTGACAAGTGTGAAAACTCGTTATTATTTTTAATTTTACCATTTTTGTATTAAATTGAATGTATTATCAAAACATTCTTATGATTTAAGATGATTAGCTTAGAGATTAACAGTTTAAACAGCGATTTATATGTACACCTCGTGCACGTGTATCCATGTGCTAAGCACGATTCCATCACACAGCTAGCCGATAAAGGCACCATGCCATTGATTATTGGCAATAGATAATACTTAATTGCTTTTCATCACCGAATCTAAATCTCTAATAAATCATTCGATAACAATACTATTATAGATAATTAATTAACTTGACTGTTGTGTGGCTGCAAAATTGTGCACATTGCCTTGTATTGTGGACACATTAAACTTTAAAGCTCATTGGTATTTGACGAAATATTTAATCAAACGATAAACGTAGGTACATCACTACGCCCAGAGATGTCTTCATCCCTAGCGGGAGCTTTAAAGGAGCTTTTAAGCGCTAATTTTTTCTTTAAAGTTATGTTTTATTATTTAAATTATTGTATGAAAGATTCGACATTACCTGCGGCTTCGTACGTTTTAAAAAAAGAACAACAATAAAAAGGTTGTCAATTCTCTTCTGTCATTGGTTGCCAGGCAACTCTTTGCTGTTAAACTCTTTAATGAAGCTGAAATATACATCGTAATATATCTTTCAACATCACTCTACAAGGATGCTCCGTTACGACGTTAAAAAAGGATAAACAAACAAAAAAACACACTTCCGCATTTATCACATTAATATAAATATAAATAATTCATAATTCTAACCATTAACAATCAGTACTTATATCTGTATACTAAACTTCTATGTGATCTTCGTAATGACTAACCAAATAAATAAAGAAACAAAAAGATAAATTAACAAATAACCACGTTAACTAAGTCATTACAAAGATTTCAACAGATTTGAGTATTACAATAGTAATACTTGAGTCGAGTAATACCCTAATCTGATGGGCAGTCAAGTGTGAAGTTCCTCGTAGAAAACCAGTACCGACCGGTAGCAGTCCTTTCCGACGATAGAGATAAAAAAATATTTAACATGTGACTTGAATTTAATGATGCTTCATACGTCACTCGTATCCTTCTGAATATTTTAAAATTTTCATACAAACTGAAAGATATTGATTCGATAGGTACCTATTCTATTATTGTTATATTAGATACTCAATATAATCAAGAAATTTCGTTAAGTTATGTATCAATACATATTAAAAACGTTTAAAAAAAAACTAAATTCAAATTTGGAACAACATATAAAATACAAGATATTTGAAAAAGGAACGGCGTTTTATTCGTAACGAACTCATCTAGCGATGGATTGGTCATTGCATAGGTACTGGCATTCTAAAGTAATAACGTATGTAACTTGTTTATGTGTATTTCTTTCTACTGGTGATACTAATATCCATGGGCGACATTGCCCACTTATCGTCACTTGAATCGACTGCTTATTTATCGGTTACGGGATTACAGCCCCATCCGCTTCTGACCCACCCTGGACCAAAGTCCACAACAAGACAACACAGATTAAAAAAACCTAATGTATTAAAAATCGTTTGTAAAACCCATCACAAAATCAATCTCTGCGAGTTTGATAACAGTTGGTGGGTCGCAGTGGCGTCATGGAGTAAGATTGTCACCAGCTCCGAATGAACAATGACTTGCCATATCTATCAATGTCACAACTATTGTGATTACTGTATTTATCGTTATCGCGGCCGCAATCAGTGGGTAAATCCTTTAACCTATCGCAGATAAGCGTCCAGTGACAGCTGACTGTCGGCTGATAGCCTCAAATTTAATAAAACCACTAAAGGTTTACTTAAAACCTGTCAAATGTCATTTATTGAAATAACAAAGTTACCCCTCACAAAAAATAGAATAAAAATCTGCCTTAGCTTAGATCTTTGATTAAGATGTATATAAATTTAAATAAATCCTTACATTAGCTCCGAACAATTCAAAAGTAAAGTCAATGACCTCCACCATATAAATAAGTGGTCGTCTACCAACAAACAACCTATAACCATACAAGTAGTATTCGCAATAATGCCTAAAACGAGAAACATGTTTACGCGGCGAACTGTCGAGTGGTGGTGGTGCGGTGGTAGCCGACCGTCGACCGTCACCGTTACCTGTCACTCCAATGTCATCCCGTTATAAATCTAAGTCGATACTAATACAGACAAAAAATATTAAAAGCTGCTTGTTTATTTATTATATAAAATTGTCGTGCGATTTTTAATAATGTTATTGAGTGCTGCGGAATATATTCGATTAATCAAATCGAAAGAAGGCTGTTAAAGGGTGGAGTTAAAAAGGTTAGGTTAAAAACATCTCGTCTGACATATACGTGACAGATAAATGTTTGTTCTCGGGTGGTCCTTGTTCTTATATCTTGTTAGTGTCACGTCGCAACACACGCCCTACTGCAGAGGAATGGAAACCATGTTATTTATTGAGCATAACTTCGATGTTTTAACTTTATAAGGATTTTCCGCAAAATTTTTATGTCACTTTGTCTGATCGTGTGTTTTTGCGCATGTGTGTGTGCATGTGTACCCGTTGTAAAGTGTGTGTGTATGTAGGGTTTAAGAACTGTATTCAAATTTAGCACAATTGTTTTTAACGATGGTGTGCGAGAGAGATGGACGATATGTTGAATGAAAGGGGAGATAGAAGAGAGAGCTAACAAGGTTATAGTGTTTGTATCTATTCAGTAGATATATACATTATCCCATGTACAGTAGTAGTGGGGATAGGTGACAGTCAGTCTGGTGACGAACGAGGTACGGAGAGGACGTGCGCCTGCGCTCGTGGCTGGGCACTACACCCAGTAGGCCAGTGACTAATAGTTTCCAATGTATCTAGCCCATTGTAATAGTAATAAGGTCCACAGGTCACAAAGTTGTTAATTATAGTAAAGTTCAAATCTTGCATTTATTTTCACGAGTACAGATTTAGTTATTTACGTTTATCACGTCAAACCTAAACCAACTGTATGTGGTACTGGTGATACCAACAGACGGAGCCACAGTAAAAGTTAGTGTATACCGATCGCAAGCCAAGGGCAAACAAACGACACGAGGCAAATAAACGAGTTATAATTACGTAAGGTTTTTTATTAATTACTGCGATTTTAAAATATGGAGGGTATTTGTTTTATTTTATTTCATTTTATAACATAAGTTCAATATTATGAAGGCACTTCACGGATATCTTCGCAAGAATCTAATAATTTTCCATTCATACATAAATATTCTTTTGACTTAAATGTCATTTATAAACTTAGAAGTTTAATTAAAAATAAAATAACTTTATCGTTAAAATAAATAAAAACAGATAACATTCAAGGCAACAAAAATAATATTTCCTTCCTAGGAGTTTCCTCGTCTGGAGCCAGCCCATCATCATTAGAATGAAAAGAAGATACACAATTTCAACTTCGCATAAGAAGAAATAGATCTTA
This sequence comes from Calpodes ethlius, assembly GCA_018251375.1. NCBI lineage: Eukaryota > Metazoa > Arthropoda > Insecta > Lepidoptera > Hesperiidae > Calpodes > Calpodes ethlius. Next base: position 15,952 of record DWPA01000846.1, read on the forward strand.
ATCAGCTTGCATAATATGACTCAAAACAAACATACTAACAAACAAATTAAATAAAAGGTTGTGAATAGATAGTGATGCAAAAAAATTCCACAAATAAAACATTGAAACTAATTAATAAAAGTTTATATTTAACTTACAGTATTGGCTAGTTGAATCGTATCGGCAAAAGAAGTACAGGTCACCCTCCGACCAGGTGGACTGACGACCTAAAGATGATGGCGGGAGACCGCTGGATTCAGAGGGTTCAGGTCGGAGTGGCGCCAATTAGGAGAGACCTATATCCAGCAGTGTATTACGACGCTTTATTGCGCCTTGAAAGAAGGACAAACAAACCAACACTTTTCTCACACTTATAATATTAGTAAAAATATGAAACATACATATATTTTATATCTTATATCTCAAACACACTAACGGTCCCGGGTTCAAAATGATGCTGTACAGACTAACACTCAAATTTTCGTTATACGTACAAGTAAGTAATGTTATTTTGTATGTAAGAGATAATCTTCGAAACTACTGAATCTATTTCTAAAATTCTTTCACCACTAAAATGCTCTCTTATTGTACGCGCGCGAATCCGGGGCCAATCACCAATGTATCACATAACAACCTGGAATGTGCAGTAATTACCAGTTTTAATGGTGATATTCTAATGAGAACGATACCAGACGCTATGCGGGCTCGACACTCACTATACCAGTGGTTCTCAAAGTGCGTTACGACCTTTTACATGCAATAGTTTTAAGAGTGCAATACAAACTTTAAAAATATAGACGTTTTAGGGATTGAAAAACCTATTGATTTGTATAATAACATATCCGATTCTCGATAAATTCGCACTGGAGCAGGATTGTAGAACCCTCAGGCCTCCTAAGTAGAGGTGATCCCCATGTCCTAGTGACCGATTGATGAGGAGAAATCAATAACATAATTTAATTCGATCATATGGAAAAGTTGTGTACTATAACAATTGTTACTAACTAATTCATATTATGCATGCAGCTGTGCTAACAAAAATAATGTTGACTATAAAATGGCACGCATATGCTTGTTATTAAATTATCTATGCGGGTTTTAGAAGATTGTTAATTTTAAACGCCGTAGTGGCTGAAATAAGTTTGAGAACCTGTTGATTACTGTTTTTATGATAATAATCTGCATATGAACAATATAAAAATCAAGGATTCATGCATTCGATGCAGCTTGAATCCTTGTTAATTTCCTCTGTATGTAGTGCTTCTCAGTCAATAAGGGAGGTAAATACGGGTTAGACTCGCCTGGATTGAAATCATTAGTAAAAAACAGTAACACCTTTTAAGAGTATTGTGTGTATTCACGTGCTACACAAAAAGCGAAAAATATCTATTTCCGTCACCTTGTGTCTGTTTAAATATCTCCATTTAGAACAACAGCCGCGATTATACCCAAAACGACTAAGTTTATACATCAAAGCTTAAAACACATAAATATATGGACTCTCATACTCTTATTCTTAATGTAATACAAACTACACTATTTATTTAGTTTGTTTAGCTTGACACCAGATGGCGTTGTTAAACTATTCACATTTATCATTATTTAAATAATAAGCGCCACCTAGATTTGCACTATCTAAAAATATGTTGTGTTACATAAATTACTAACGTCTGTTTCATATTGAGAAAAACTTAGGTTCCAGGTAACTAACACTGTACTTTTAGCCAAGTAAAAGCAATTGCTTCAGTTTAAGTAATTACTTAAGCAACTATTAAGAATCTGACAATTCTCAATTCATTAAAATTCTTAGCTATTTAATAATGATGGACTGACGACCAGAATAATACAACGGGTATTGGCTGGATTCAGAAGGCTCAGGACCGGTCTGAGTTGCGCAAGTTAGAGGAGGCCTATGTCCAGCAGTGGACCTTCAAAGGCTGATAGATATCTATCTATCTATCTAGATAGAATAATAATGTTTAAGTAAATAATTAAACATGACCATATATACAAATGTAAGAGTTTATATATCAAATGAATTACCTACAATCGGAGTCCACGGAGCATCAATCACCCTTCCCGTAGCAGCAAACATGATTCAGCTGTTATCAGTGACGATGGCGGCGGGCGTTACCCGATGATAACAATTCTACGTACGTTGCCACAGTAATTATTGCTAAATTATAAAGTACCGTTTTGCAACAAACGACATATATCTTTTCAAACTCATAAGTATTATTATAAAAAGAATTATAAAAACACAACCAATAATCTAATGATCGAATTCTAATACCGATTAACGAATTATCGTGTCACTTGCAACATCATTCGCATAAATTATGATTTATTATTGATTGATTTAAACTATCTAACTTAGGAAATTTTAATCGTTAATGTATCACTTAATGGGACATTCACACTTGTTATTTAGACAGTTCCTGTATTGTGCCTTGTACAAACTTCTATCTATCAGCCTTTGAAGGTCCACAGCTGGACATAGGCCTTCTTTAATTTACGCCAATCAGACCGAAGAGACGTGGACTCCTTTAAAGGACCTTATTTCTTCAACCGTTATCGGTTCTTCTCACTATATGGTCAGCCCATTGCCACTTAAGCTGGATTATTCTCTAAGCTATTCCATACCTTCGTTCGTCTACAAACTTAATATTTTTTTTATTCCCTAGTGTTGTGTTGTGTACTAAAATGAATAAAAAAAATGAGAAGAAAACATTCCTTAATATACGGGAAACTTTAAGGTATATAATTCAAAATGCATATGACCTTTTGATTGTAAGAATAACGAGATCAAAACTTGTAAAGCGATGAAGTTTATAAAGCTTAGTCTAAAGTTTAAAGGACTTTCACATCCAAAATCCAAAAAATAACTAGTGCACACCAAATATGGCTACATTAGCTTGAGTCTCGATATATTTGTCCGTTTCCCTTTTAGGATTTAATTAGGATTTAGGAAATAATGGTATATTTAATAACGAAACCTCAAAATCAGATAAATCTAACAATAAGCATGATCAAGTGACAAACAAACATGCACTAACGACTGCTAATACAACTACGCAGGTTTATTTACTTAACGATACATATCATAATGTATTTGTGATTGTAGATCAAAACCATTGGAGCACTGATACTAATCTCGCGAAGTATTCAAGCGGGGTCACGGTCTCGAAGGGTGATGTTTGTAATGGTAACATACAGCTCACAACTATGAGTGACACGTGTTTGGTAATATCGTTATTGTTTCTACAGACGTGAAGGCAGTGACATACAAGTTAGATATTGAATAGAAGAATTGGCTCAGTATTTTCACTTTTGGGTACAGAAGTGTTTTCTTCTATTTGCATTTCTTGCGCTATATTTTTTACAAAGTACTACATGACGTTAATTATTTTAAATCAAATCAATTTTATTGTGGACAGTAGATTTTTATATTTTAAGATTTATTGTATTTTTAGATGTTACATTGAGAACTGGCTGCTATTGCTTGCCTTGTCGGCGTACAATAAATTTAAATTTGTTATTTAACTTTTTACACCTTAAATTGTTACTCAAGTTATTGCACATTTATACAATTTATTTTCTTATTATAAACGAAAAAATGCATTTTTACGTTTTAAATTTTTTTAGTTAATTTTGCTTAACTTCCGTCTAAAAGGTGTTTTTGCAGAAAGGAGGAATATTTATATTTTTAAGCTCGAGAAGAGCGTCTTTCAATAAAATTCCAAAGTAAATCAATATAAAGACTGCAACCAAAACAGATCTATTACAGACAGACATTACAAATCCACGTTCATAAACTGAATTTAAAACATGAGAACATTACTTGCGAATTTTAAAGTTCCAATTATAAAATAACGTGTCCTGGGTTCATGGCCAATGAAACGAGAGTAATCATTTCTCTAATGAGCAACAAACATGACGTTAGGCAACGGCCATGTTTTAGCTTGTTAATCTGCTCCACACATTCTAGTTTTAATGACTGCTTTTAGATCAAGTCGAGTCATTTCAAGATTATGTACTGGGCTTACTGCAAGTTTTAGCATTAGATATACCTTTGAATTTGTTGTCTTTGATTTTATAGATTGGTTTTTATTTAAACAAATCGCTATAGCTTTCATCAAATTCAAAGTCAGAACAATTATTCTTGGGGATGTAACTGATACATTTATTTACGTTTTATTTGTTTCTCTAAACACCCTCGCAGTTTCAGAGTAATATCAGAAACAGCATAATTAAGTTAACATAACTTTACATGATACAAATAAACTTAATTTTAAATTTTACCGTTATTAAATATTAAAAATATTTCGTCTGTGCCATTAGTAAAGAAAAAAAAATTGTAAGCTTTGCGTAATTTAGTATACCAAAATTTATTAAGGGCCCCAATTAACACGTAGTATCAGAGTAACTATCCCTCGAATAACTTATTATCGGGTTTTATAACCTAAAATATATAAACTCAGCTAACTGTATTGGCGTTATTCCAACATAAACTGGGTATTGTTACTAATGAGTTGACAATTGAATGATGGATGAACATTAAGACGAATGATATGACAACTGACTTTTAAAATGAAGCGGTCGCCTTTAAAATAACATTGGATAACTAAAACTCAGTGAATTTTGGTAACGCGATTTACTGGATTAATGTTTGGTATAACAAAAAGTTATCCAACTTTAAACCCTAGATTTTATTTGCAGAAAAATATGAACAAACGAACACTACATACGTACATAAACGTGGTAGTTATATGAGTGATGAGTTTATATTTCTCGGTCTGGGTGTGTTCGTGTCCATGGCATTGTCCATGGTACACAAGACACGGGGAATAGGGTTACCGAGTGAGTGTGTAGCATTATTATATTTATTAACCTTAATTCAGTTTCACAATACTTACTTGATACGTGTTTTATTAGTTATGAACGACAAAAATATATTCATAAAATTGTTATCCCTCTACGAGATCTTAATCTTTCCTGGAATGTACCAGGTACTTTGTATAAAGTTTTAAGTTCTACTGTTTAAATATTCTTGTCAGTCAGTAAATCAAAGTTCGTGTTACTTTATTCACCGTTCTCAATATCTACCTAATATCCCCTGGCTAGTTAGCTAGCAACTATCAAAATATTGCTAGATAACTTGAAAATGTATTGTTATTTAACTGTCTAACATATCAAGTGATAATTTACAGATAGAATATTAAAAGGAGCCTTTAAAAACCATAAAACTATCTCAGTAGAACGTCGTATTAATTATATCACACGCGTTCATCTGTGGACTTCCTTTGTCAAATGTGCGCTGTTTATTATGGCCCTAATTAAGCTCGTTGAATGAATTGTCAGTTAGGGTTTTTCACATGCAGTGAGCAATGGGAACGGGTTTAAGTTTATCTATACTAATAATATAGCTGAAGAGTTTGTTTGTTTGACCGCACTACTCTCAGGATATACTTATACGAATTGAAAAAATATTCATAGCACATTTATCGAGGAGGACTATAGGCATTATGGAGGACTATATAACATTCTGTTATGACTAATAGTAGTCGAGC
>DWPA01000847.1:0-21498 GCA_018251375.1 Calpodes ethlius
TAAAAATGGTAAACTGGATGAAAATAACAACTATTTTATGTTTCAATGAACAGTGATGGCAGCTACAGCTATTGCCAACATAGTGAAGAGCTCCCTGGGCCCAGTTGGGCTCGACAAGATGATGGTGGATGACATTGGTGATGTCACAGTCACTAATGACGGAGCCACTATCCTTAAGTGAGTATTCAGTGTTATACAAAAGGCTTTATCTGTTTAAAAAAAAAAGTTTTTTTTTATGTAAATAGACAACAAACAAATATCCATAATGTATTCTGATGCTAAGTGTTCACTGCCTCAAGTCACCGTCACCAATATATAGCAAACCAAAATTAAAACAGTGACTCTGAAGACCCCAGCTGGAACATAACCAGAAAAAGATGTAGCTCTCAATTTCTCAGTAAGAACAGGCAAGATCTTGGGCAGCTGTCTCTGAGTATGGTAATGAACTATGGCCCATATTATCGATATTAGCAAACCTAGCTAGCTCTGGTTTGACTCAGCTGTCAAAAGATTTGTCAAACTCCTACAAGAGATATTATAGCCAGTTTTTTGTCTCCTAAATTTATATTTTATTTTTGGCTTTGTTGGTGTAACCACCATCACATGTTGCATTGGTTAATTAGTTGGTTATTCACGAAAAACTTAGAAAAAAAAAATTCTGCAAAACTTCTGTGAAAGTGATATTTATGATAGTGCTATCTGTTGTCAAGGATGTTGGATGTGGAGCATCCCGCAGCCAAGGTCCTGGTTGAGCTAGCTCAGCTCCAAGACGAGGAAGTCGGAGATGGCACCACATCAGTTGTCATCATTGCTGCTGAACTTTTAAAGGTAAGACATACCACAATCTATCTTTACAATTATTCATTTATCATTTGCTGTGCCATCAATTTAACTATCAATTTTATTTTTGGATTACTTATTTATCTTTGATAACCAATATACCACCAGAACTATGTGTATGCATATAAAACTCCATAGAATTATCACTGAATGAACTGAACTGAATTTTATGCTCCACCTCCCTTGCACATTTCTTTTATATACTCAGCCTTCATGTTAAGATTAGACTATCTCCCATAATACATAATATAACTTTAACATGTACTTACACATATCAAATAAAATATGTTGTTGAAATTTATTAAGGAATGATTGAACTAGTTTCCCCTTGTAGCCTAAAATAGCCTTGATTTTGAACAGAATGCAGATGAATTAGTGAAGAACAAGATCCATCCGACAAGCATCATCTCGGGCTACCGGCTGGCGTGCAAGGAAGCTGTCAAGTATATTCAGGACAACCTCACAGTGACAGTGGAGTCTCTCGGCAAGGCTTCTGTCATCAACGCTGCCAAAACTACTATGTCTTCCAAGCTCATTGGAGCGTATCCTTTTATCATACAAATGGTTGAATACTCATTTTTACTTTAACAACATTTCCCCTTAAACGTGGAAATGAAATCTGAGATAATCTGGAAAGGTTAATAAAATAGTTTGGTTTTTTGTAATAATATACAGATGAGAAATAATGAAACAAAAGTTGAATTATATCAGAGAATATATAAATTTCTGCAGAGGTCATATGGTTAATATGCAATTTGACTAAATCCATTTCAAACCGAAATAAGTTGATTGCTCAGTGTTGGTATCCCCACTACTTATATTATATTTGAATTTAAATAATGTATTCGAAAACCATTTTTATATTCAAGAATATGTTTGTTAAATACTAAAACTATAAAATGTTTGTTATAGTAGAGTTTCCTTTGTCCCAGTGCCAGGTAAATGATTGATTAACACCATTGACAACAAGGCCTATTATAATATTCCACATGACCCGACACACACTTGACGGATTATTCAACTCTTGCCTTTTCCTCTTCTACATCTTTTTTATCCTCGTCTTGTCTCGTTCATGGGTATACAAGTCAAATTAAAGTCAATTAAAATTTACTCCACATATTTCCTGAACAACAATCAGTGACGCTGACTTCTTCTCAGAAATGGTAGTGGACGCAGCGCAGGCTATCAAGACAAATGATGTGAGAGGCAATGCTATCTACCCAATCAAGGCCGTAAACATCCTCAAAGCACATGGTCGCAGCGCCCGGGAGAGCGTTCTGGTCAAGGGATACGCTCTTAACTGTACTATCGCGTCTCAGGCCATGCCCAAGAAGATTGTCAACGCCAAAATCGCGTGCTTGGATTTCTCTCTACAGAAAACTAAGATGAAGCTTGGTGTTCAGGTATGTTTAGTTAAAATGTTTATGCATCTCTATGTACTTTACCAATGCCTGCAAAATAAAATATGTTGTCCATTGCTCACTTCGAACCTCGGTTATCCTATCCAAAAAATTTGGAGTAGAAAGGTTAAGAACAATTTTATTTTGTATTTAGACACCCTAGTTATGCTGAAGAGTGAAAAGCTGAAACTTAATTAAACATTTTATGACAGGTGCTAGTCTCAGACCCAGAGAAGTTGGAAGCCATTCGTGCCCGCGAGCTGGACATCACTAAGGAGCGTCTGCAGAAGATACTGGCGACCGGAGTCAACGTGATCCTCTGCTCAGGCGGCATTGACGACCTGTGTCTCAAGTACTTTGTGGAGGCCGGCGCGATGGGTGTGAGGAGGTGCAAGAAGGCTGACCTGAAAAGGATTGCAAAAGCCACCGGAGCAGCCTTCCTCACCTCCTTGACCAATATGGAAGGTAATTGTTTTGTACTAAAAAAGTTAAAATTTTTGGCTCTATGATATTGACATCAGAGCCCATTGACATTGTTTGAATTTTCTATTTTGATCAATAATCGTATTTAGATTTGTGTACACTTTTGTAATAACTTTATAGCAAATGGCATATTTACTACTTTACTACTTTTTGATTTATTAATCACAAATATTATATACTTACAGTGTTTAAATTTATTTCATTGCAGGTGAAGAGGTATTTGAGCCGAGCATGATCGGCGAAGCGGCAGAGGTGGTTCAGGAGCAGATTTGCGACGATGAGCTCATTTTGATTAAGGGGTAAAATGTTTTGTTCTTCTATATAATCTCGGTTTCAATTTTTATGTCATAATGTACAATATTATGTGTTATCAATAGTAAAACTATGTTCCTTGGCTGCTATGAAGATGTTAACAAATTATATTTTTAAAGCAAAATATTTTATATACATTAAACCTCAAAGAAATATTGTATTCAAAGTTACTCCAAAATTCAATATTACTTGCCTGTAGAGGTTTTTTCATTTGTATATTTAATTTCTGTTTATCACATTTATAATATAACAATTAATAAAGTGCAGTAAAAGATGTATAAACCACCTAAATTGTAATTTAATCTGTCTGGTGTCCCGCAGACCTTCAGCTCGCACGGCGGCCTCAATAATCCTCCGCGGACCGACAGACGCCTACTGCGACGAGATGGAGCGCTCGGCCCACGACGCGCTGTGCGCGGTGCGCCGGGTTCTGGAATCCGGCCGGGTGGTGCCGGGAGGAGGCGCTGTTGAGGCTGCACTCTCCATATACCTGGATAACTTCGCTACTACTCTGGTTAGTTACACCTATGATTAACAATACACGTCACTGGTTCCAGGCAATCCCAAACTCGGGATTTCCAATGTTTAAATTTTTATTAACTTAATAAGTCTTATGACTTGCTCTATGTTTAGGACCACCTGAGAATTTCTCTGTTTAGTACTGGTTTTGACAAAACTTGTCCACGAATCTGTGATAGAACAGCGTGGTACCAGATTTTCCAGTTCTCAAATGAGGTGAAATTGTCGAGATTTTAAACATGAAACAATTATTTGATAAGCTCTCATCTCTTTATGATCTTTATCTTTATCTGATAAGTCTTATTTCAAAAACAATTGACTTATAAGTTCTAAATTGAACATATTTGTTTTGAGATAATAATCCTAGCCCCACTAAAACTACTCGCCGGTGTGTGTTGCAGAGTTCCCGCGAGCAACTGGCGATAGCTGCGTTCGCACAGTCGCTGCTAGTGATCCCCAAGACACTGGCCGTGAACGCGGCGCGCGATGCCACTGACCTCGTCGCCAAGCTGCGCGCATACCACAACTCGTCGCAGACTAAGGTATATCCATTACTCTTTCTGACCTACCAGCCTAGAGAACGACACCTCATCGACAACCTATCCAGATAGTATGGAAATGTATGAAAAAAAAAAATACTTTCCTTCTCCTTTATTTGTCTTTAATTATCGACAACCAATCAAACGTATCACCTGATGGTAACTGTTCATTGTCGCTCCTCGACAAAAACGCGTGATCTCAGTCAGTTTAACAAAAGAAATATATTGCTATTCAATTAAATGCGCAGTGTTTCCACTCAGTAGCCAGTGACATATTGCCCTGGCAAGGTGACCATATTATTGTGACTAGCATCAGTTCATCAATAGGTCACTACAGGACACGGATCTCATAACTAAGGAAGCCTAGCATACTCGTCTGAGTTACCAGCTAACTTAACGGTCGTAAGTTTTTATGCTGCCCAAAGCCCTTCCATAGCTTACGATTGCGATCAATCAATAACAACTTATGCCGACAGATTTAATTTGTATGCAAATCACGGAAGCCTTCCTAATCACTCATCCAGCTACCGACTTGCACCCGAGCCCACTATGACTAATCTTGGTCCATTATTTAAAACAAACCAGGTTGAGTTGTAATTTAATTAACTTGTGAAGTATAAAACAGTTGTCTGTCTGAACCTAACAAGCTCAAAGACAACTCGCTTATATTCATGACATTGTTGCCAAAAATGTACTGTATGGAGACGTTATGTATGTAATGCATCTAATACCCTTAACAGGTAGAACACGCAAACCTCAAATGGGTAGGGCTGGACCTCACGGAGGGCACACTTCGCGACAACATGGCCGCGGGAGTGCTCGAACCAGCTATCTCCAAGATCAAATCTCTGAAGTTTGCAACGGAAGCGGCCATCACAATCCTTCGTATCGACGACATGATCAAACTGGACCCCGAACCTAAAGGCAAGAGTTACGAGGACGCCTGCCATGCTGGTGAATTGGATTAAGATAATAGTGTTACGGAATCACTGGTCAGTACTACTTACACTCGATAAACTATTATGATTATATTATTGTGTATGTGTGGCGCCATTTTGACGCTTGAAACTAACACGGCAAAGAAATAAATAAAATTGAGTTTCACTGGACTTCCGCAAGATGGCGCTGCATCGAATCGACACAGTAAAAGGTCCAGTGTTTAAATTTATAGAGATCAGTGTACGGGACTCAGTGTTGTGGCTACGTGTTTAACATCGTATCTTGATGTGAGACTGTAAAATTGCCTTCCTTAAAGACTATACACCAGTAGAAAAACAAAAAATTACACTTTTAATAAAAGCAACATTTTGTCCATCCATTAAAGCAACCAGCGCCTATTTTTGTTTCTCTTCATTTCAATAATGATCAAGGATTAATGTATTGTCATCTCATTACCAAACATATCTTATTTGTTTATTTTTAGGATTCTCATATCAGAAGCCTTAGTATTGATTTAGCTGTTTGTACAACTAAAAGAGCCCTAATAATAAATGAAAGTGCTTGGTAATGAGACTCTGAGGTCTAGACAAATAGCTTTTCTAATCATGTTCACACTCCAACAATGTATGCTAAGTAATATTAGCTGTCTGCAGCAAATGTCATTCCGATATGTTTTGTGAATGTAAGAGTGGATAGAAAAGTATTTTGTTTAGGAGGCTTACATGATAATTGTTATAGTTTTTGTAGAAGCCTCTAATTTTTGGTCACGTATTTTTTACCTTTGCTAGACAATTGGCAATTAGAAAAATACTATTAAAACATTAAGAAGTCCATTGATTGTTTCCCTACTTCACTTCTCATTAGACATGCTGAGGTTCAATATCATTAATTAATTGCAAATGATGTGTGCTCGAGGTGCCTGAATGTCGTAAGTTTATCGCTTGTATTGTTAACTACACTATCTGCAGGTATGGGAACAAGAAATTGTTAAAGAGGTAATAATATGCTATAATACAGTTTTTTAATGTATCGAAATTAATATCTTAGTGTAGCTCGGTCTTATCTAGCAGTGATTTTTAACATAGCAAATGCCACTTGTAAGCTACTGTCCAGTATTAGTTTTGAAAGCAATTCCTATCAGGGGGTCTAAACAAAATACTCTTCTGTTCATGATCAGAAAATGTATGGCGTTGATATTTGATCATCATCATCACAACCCATAACTGTCCCACTGTCGGGTCTTCTCAGACAATGTCAAGGGTTCAGGCCATGGTCCATCACGATGGCCATGTGCGGACATTTGATACAGAAAACAATGTCAATTGACTCACATTTTCGGAGAATGAATATGAACTGGAAAGTTTTTTTGTCTATAGGTGGTTGAGAGCCTAAAATTATCTTTAGCTTAATTCACAATACACTGTATTATGGTACTATATGATGTACAATAATGAGATAATATTTTCATACTTGACCCATAACTATTAAATTATAAAAACTCGAAAATGTTCACTAAAATAAGATGGAAAGTAGCTTTACAATGCTTGATATGAATACCCTATGTAACTTGTGTGTTATTTTATAATTGTTTTTACTCAGTTATAATTCGAGTCATTTATATATATGCTACATTGATGAATTTAAATTCCACAAATATAAAGAAACATCTGTGTCACAAGAAAGCACAAGCTTAAATTGCAGCTTGTTATAACCACTGTTAGGGTATTCATGCAAAGAGCAATGTGTACTATATTCTCGGAAATCTAAAAATTTGTGCAGGGTTCAAAACATTGTCACAATACAAGTTTAGTATGTTATTATAGTATTCTGATGAAATAATTTAAATTATTTTGACCAAGTATGGTTTCTTTGCTTTTAACATTTAATGCTAGATTTAACTCGCTAGGGCGTTACGACGTTGGTAAATAAATAATTTTTAATACTATTATTGTGTAGTTTTATTTTATTTTTCAAAAATCATGGAAAATCGTCATCATGGTTTATGGCGATTTAAATCTTATCATGCTACATCTCTAATATCAAACAAAAATTATAATATGGTCCTGCAATGTTACCATACGAATAGTCAACCGATCCACTTGACGTCATAATGAAGATGAACGTGGGCGTAGATGATTCATTGCAAGATTGTGTTGCGAGCGTCGCTCCTCTAGCGCTACGAGATATAACCGTGGAAAATATTCCGTATTCGTAATTACCTACATAGCATTGATCGTATGGTAGTAACAATACTATATCGGAACACGTTACAGATACGATTAAAATAGAAAGTAACTATGCGAAGGTTCACAAAGCGTGCCTCTGTATCATTTAAAAACAATAGCCTCCCTTAAATATTTTTCAAATATATAAATTATACAATCATCCGATAATTATTATTTATTAGGATATAAAATTGTAACGCAACACAATAACTGACGGATAACAAATGAATTATATCTGGTAACAATTCGATTAAATGATTATTTAACTATTGTCAACGTCAATGTCATTAAAATCGTGCTTAGCTGACATATTAAGCTGGTGATAACATTATCAAATATCATCTATATCTTTCGGTCTATCAATATTAAATCAAATTTAACATTTATTATGTACATAATATCTAAGTCAACAAAATGTTAATTTTACGTCAGTTCGTACGTCATACATCAATAACTTCTACAATTAAAGTAAACAATTTAAGATTATCTAGTGTGTTCTTTTCGACCTCAAACACTTATAAGGTTCGTGCATTTTGTATATCATATTGTACTTAAAAAATAATACATGCAGGATTGGGGTCTGAGTAAAGCTGCTGTTAAATAGTAGCAAAAGCTAAATATATATACAAATTCATATTATTATATCATTCTGTTCAATGTATTGTGAGAGAATGACCAAGAATCTATTCGTCATTACTCGTTCATAAATTGCTAGGACATACAATTATAAAGTGACAACAATAGGCATTATCGATATTTTGAATCCCGTAACGTGTTCTTTAATTACAACATGTTACAGGAAGATAAAATAAGAGTTGGTAAATATGATATAAACTATTTAAAAGTGGGTGATGGCGCGCACAGTGTGCTGTGCATGCCGGGCGCTCTGGGAAGCATATGGACAGACTTCAAGCCACAGGTTGAAGGATTTGACAGAGAAAAATTTAGCTTGATCGCATGGGACCCACCAGGGTATGGAAAGAGTAGACCACCTGAAAGAGAGTTCCCAATTAATTTTTATGAGAAAGACGCAGATGCGGCTATTGACTTTATGAAGGTAACTCACAGATAATAATAATATTAACGAGAAAGATTCCATTTAAATAAATAAATCATTAAAAATAATATAATCATTTAAACATTCTGTGTTAATCTGTTCTTTAAAATGGCATTTAATTCTGTATAAAGTAATACTTCATTATATGATCAAATGTTGTTTTATAATGATAAATATTCTATCCAGGCTCTGAAAATATCTAAATTTTCATTGTTGGGCTGGAGTGATGGAGGCATATCAAGCATGATTCTCGCTGCAAAATATCCTGAAGCTGTAAATAAAATGGTTATATGGGGAGCCAATTCCTTCATACTGCCTCATGAGCTAGAATTATACAAAAGTATGTTAAAAATTAGTTATGAGTTGTACTATCTAAACTTTGCATGGATAAATGCTAATTTATCTTTTTCAATTTGTTTGAAACTAAATACATGGATAGAATAAAGATATAGATTTCTACTAGGTCATTAAGGACAGGACACCATGTAGCAAATTTCGCCTATTTCATGAATCATATTTGAAACAATTAGATATTACATAGTAATAGGCAGTTCTTGCAGTTATTACATTATTTATACAAAATTGTATTTAAGAAAGGGATAAAAATAATATTAAATGATCTCTGGTATTTAATATTTCAGAAATTAAAGATGTTAGTTCATGGTCAGAAAAAATGCGCAAACCAATGATTGAACTGTATGGTGATGAAGGGTTCCCTAAGCTTTGGGCGGATTGGATTAATGCCATGGTGGCTGTGTACAATGCTAACGACGGCAATATATGCTCGGAAGTTTTGAAGAATGTGACCTGCCCTACATTTATCTTGTATGGTGAAAAGGATCCTTTAGTAGATATTGTCCATGTGTCTCACCTGCACACTAATATACAAGGATCTAGGTATGCTTTATTTTATTTGTCATATTCATCAACAGAAAACCAGGAAAAAGGGAAGTACCTACTTACCTTAAAAAATTACATCCCTGGATATTTTTCATTATGGTTGGGAAGGTCGTAGCGAACTCTCCTCGTCGCCTCTTGTCGTCCGTATCTTCAATCTAGAACACTAGATTCTATACTCAAACAAAAATTCGAATTTCAAAGGATTAATAACTTTTAAAAAAATATTAATAGAAAAGTGCAGATTTATACACAACTGAATTGTCACGGTTCATTCAAAGTATTTTAATTATTTATATCTGTCCATGCAAAGGAATTTATTTAATATTTCTATTGTTCCAGAATCCATCTGTACCCAGAAGGAAAACACAATATTCATATTCGATACGCCGATGACTTCAATCAGAAAGTACAAGATTTTTTACTACAAGGCTAAATTGAAAAAAATGTCAATTTTAAAAATATACTTTTGTTATTTTTTTAAGCAAAAATGATTATTTCCTTGTTATATAATAAATGTTTATCTTGTTGCAAGCTGTTTATTTGTCTACACATAAGTTAAATCGTAACAAAGATCGAGATAGACGTTCGTATTCAGGTCGCCTGAACACCACTCGGTGTTATTAACTGTCATTACAGAAATTATCAAATGAAGACGACCGAAAAAAATAAAAGACACGACCAAAATAAAATACTTGCACCTTCTCTGGTATCGATCGTGTCCACAGCCGACGATAATTATTATTATTCGCGTCAACATTATCGGCATCACGTTTGGTCGTGACATCTAAATTGCTTTATTTATTACACATTAGTATCACATTTGTGAAACACCGCAAAATTAAAACAAACGAATATCGCTAATCAGAAACTTCACTACTTCTGTCTATAACGAAATTTATTTTTTCAAGTCCATGATCATATAGTGTAATTACCTACCTGTATAATAATATTTACTATGTCATTCTATAACTAATTAAATAACATGTTATAAGAAATCAAAATGTCTCAAGAAAATAAAATAAAAGTTGGAAAATATGATATAAATTATTTAATAATGGGTGAAGGCGCTCCCAATGTCCTGTGCATGCCTGGAGCCCTGGGCTGCATATGGACAGATTGCAAGTCCCAAATCGAACGGTTTGACAGAAAGAAGAGCATAGAGCAAGAGAGAAAAGCATACCGCCTGAAAGAGAGTTCCATTCAAATTATTATGCACAGGATATAGATACTGCTCTGGAATTAATGAAAGTACTAGTTCGCCTTGAAAAGCGTTATCTTTTCGTTTTAAAATATTTTCTGTCAGATAGGCAAAATTATGATTTTATTACATTTAACTAATGCATTTTATACAACGTGTGTAGTCTAGTATAATGATAATACTATTTACATGCGTAAGGAACAAAATTACACAAATTTTAAATATTATTAATGTAATTGCAAAAAAAAAAAACAAAAATCAACTAGTATTTGCATATTAAAACTTTTTTGGATAAATTACTTCCCAAGTATTTTCTCCCAGTGCATCAGTAATCCAGTGATACGAAATACCGTAAGACAACAAAAAACACTTAAAGTATTATCTAATCTGTACCTAAAATACCCGTGTGTTTTTCGGCACCTTTCGTGCGTATAGTACCGTTCGTATATTTCAATTGGATAGGAACTACTAAAATATTTCGATTTATTTTTCATTTCAATAATAAATTTTCGAATACCGTCCAGGCGCTGTACATATCAAAGTTCTCTCTCATGGGCTGGTGTTACGGAGGCGTAGCAAATATCATTATATGTCAGTCATCCTTCAAGCTGAATTAGAAGTAATTCTATTCATCTTACGAAATCCGATGCACTGCATTCTGTTGACAATGCGTGTTTATAATAAGCATGATCGTCGATGAATGCGTTCCGGTGACCATTTCATCAAATTATAATCGAAAATTTAACGATCAGACCATGCCACATTCCATAAAGAACGATCATCAATATCTAATAAGACTTCTTGTGGCTTTATTATTTTGCGGACCTCTGAATCCATTTATGCAAACAGCAGAAACATTTTTACACACCAGCAGAGAGTCACCTGATGGTAAGTGATGATCATCACTCAAAGACATCAAAATCTTCATAGGTCGAAAGGTTGCCAGGCAATAACGAAAAAACTGGCTCTTGTACCCCAGCCGAAACACGGGTAAATTCTAAATAAAGTGCGAGTAACAAAGCTTCACACTAATTAATTTGTAATAATTAAAAGAATAGAAAAATTGCAGGTTGCAGCTCCGATTGCTCGTGCGGTAGATTATTCTTCAAAATTCTAGTGCCTTGACTATCAATTCCTACGTCCAAAGGTATATAATTATATAGAATACTTTTTCAATATTACTGATGTGATCACAATAAAGAACACTGTAATTTGACTGACATTTCGACCCAATGATTTAGTATTTCGATGTCACAACCCTGAAAACACTTTATTACCCATACAAATAAATTTAGGACCAATGCAATTAATGTATCCTTGGTACTACCAGTAAAAGAAGTGATAGCAGATACGTTTAAACGTTGGTCGACCGAAGACCTACGAACCGGGGACCTAAGATGGAATCCTCCACGCACCTTTGATTTCAAAACATGTGCGTATTAGAAGTACGAATCATCGTAAGAAAACCAGCGCAGGTTTCTCTGAGAGTTCTCCATAATATTCTCAAAGGTGTATAACAATCTCTTGCTGCCTGTCAATCTACTCTTGGCCCGTGTGTTGGACGATGAACTTACCCTTCACATTGTGAGAAGAGACCCTGAGATGGAATAGTTATGGATTGTGTCTAATTTACCTTATATATTTTTTTTCTTCAGATAGTAACTGTCCCCAGAAGGAGCGCATTCACTTCACTTTCCATTCGCAGAGGACTTTAATCGGAGGGTACAAGAATTTATACTTGAAGATTGATCAATAGAAAAATGTTATAATTACCACGATGCAAAAGAAGGAGTTACTGTCAGACCTTTTAAAAAAATATGTTTTCCATTGCACTTTACAATTTTTCACCTAGTTTGGGTGTCCAATATTTAAACTGGTAGTATAACGTTAACTATAAACTGTGCGCGTATTAGTACACGTGCAATATTAAACTTCTTTCGACACTATGGTATAGTCTGATTTGTGTTTGTAAAATTTTTATTTTAAATAAAAATGATTTCATTTTATTGACTGTTCTGTTTAGTATTGAATTAACGCAGTTCTTTTTTTAATTATTTTTACTTTAACTATATAAGGTGTGGTATACTTTACCTTACTTCGTTTGGGGTCATTTACATCACATGAATTTTAGATTTTTCTGACGTCACTTCGTCGACCCTCACCCCCATCTTTTAATGTGTGACGTAATTTATATGCTACCCCTTGTTTCGATGTGTGGAACTTAAATATGTACGGGAGGAAAATGTTCAAAACGTTGCATATTTTTCTTACCTAATTCCCACAGTTTTCATAGAAGTTACACTCCAAAAAATCAGTTCAATTACAATTTCCCGTGCAGGTAAGCCAGATGTGTACCGTGTACCAAACAAAAGAAATCAACAAAATTCCCATATTTTATTTTCATTTACTTCTTATAAGCATGTTTCATTTTAGAATAAAACAATTTACATTCAATAACACATAATTTAAGGTTTGAAGTGACTCATTTATATGATACTGTACAAGTGACGTGTTTTCCTTCGCGGAGCGCAAACCGACTTCATTACACGGGCTTCTTTGTTCATCTAACGTTGTTATTGACGACTACATTAAGAGGATTGTTAGTGGAAATAAATTCAGTGTTTCATTTTTATACTAACATTCGACTGAATCACTACTGAGAGCGGGCGACGAGTTGTGTGTGAACCAAAAAAAAGCTATAATTTAATTTTGGAATCAACCTCGATACTTTTTCGAAATCGGACATTCCATTTTCAAATACGAAATGATCACTCATTTATTTCTTTATTGAGAAACAATCCGATCGTACGCTTGAATCGTCTTAAAGACCGGTTGGAATGATTTTATTGTTTTTAATTCGATTTACAATTATTAACCATGGTAAAAAAAAGATCTGGTTAAAGGTGAGTTATTAACTAACGATTTCAAGCCCAACTCTCACATGCCAGCTGCCCGGCTACGGCAGTACAGCCGATGTCGAACGACAGACATTGAATTCAGTCGAACAAAACACGCAGCAACAAAGAAATGCGAGCTAGCTTCAGCTTAATAAATACATATTGCACTCTACACAAAATTGACTTATGAACACCGGAGCAATTTGGTAAGCGCCGATTCCTCTAGGCCAGTTGGACATTCCCAATAGATGTAAAGTTACATTTAATAAGGCACTATTCACGAGTTCTGCAGTCAACAGTGGAAGCACGCCGCCCTCGCGCCGGAGCCCTGCGATCCGTTCAATGTAAATGACTTCATAAGTTATCGTTCACGTTAATAAACAAACACATATCCGCAACATGATAAATACGTAAGAAAATATAGTGTCCAATCATTCTCTACACGGTGTAAGCTTGTTCTTATCTCATAAATAATTTCTCTAATTACAAAAATAGTATACAGTGAATGGAACAAAGTTTGTCCGAACGGTAAAAGCACCATCGTTACACCGGCTACGCACTAATGTGATCCATTCATTACATATATTACAAATAAAATAAGATTACTCTTACAAAATACATAACGATACAATATTACAACATTATCACCGGGATTATTAACAATACGGTATTAAAATTAAAGTATTTAAATACGTTACATTCGTTATGTTTACAAAAAAAAAAGAACTAACGTTTTAATAGAGAGAGTCAAAGGCACACACTTCGTAAAAAATATCCTACAAGTTAGTCTCAGTGTCTCTTTCACTAGCGGCTCTGGCCGCGAACAACGACGGGGACAGATGGAGAATGGAGAAGTGACTCGACACATGTATGTCTGTCTCGTTTTATCGCAGGGAGTTATCGTAAGAGGGACAGAGTCATATATATTTTCTGTTCCATGAAAATTTTCATTATGAGATACATAGTCTCCGGCTAGATTAACGAGATCTCCGGATACATTTTAACCATTCGAGATGTTCATATAATTAATTTAATAAAATTAAGAACTTGCTAACACAGTAACTTCATTAGTTTACGAATAACGAAAACTAGTTCATCACAGATGCCGACACACTTTTTTAATTTACGCTAGACTCTGCAGCTCGTATTAACACAAAAAACATTTGTTGAATGAGATTTAACGAGAATTCTGACAACTATTTTCCTATCAAATATTTCTGTCCACTCCATCCGCCCACGTCGCCGGCCGCGGCTCAGACGTACACGGGCCCCTGGTTGTCGTTGTCGTCGAGGTTTATCTTGTTCGTGTACCCGTCATCGAAGAACCTCCGGAAGGTGAACTCGAAGAAACCGTGGAAGGTCTTGCCGTTGTCCAGCAGCTCGCTGTCCGACTTGTTGGAGTCGGAGCTCGCCGAGTTCCGGAGCTTGTCGGGGTCGATCGGATCGAAGTTGGACGTGTCAGTTGGGTATTCGATTTTCGGTATGTACGGCGCGACTTGCCTCCGCAGGCCCTTGTCGAAGTCGATGCTCTTGAGGAAGGGGTGATTCTTCACCTCGTTGGCGTCCTTCCCCAGCCTCGTCTCCTGGCCGGAGCACAGCTGGAGGATCAGGTCCATGCTCTCGCGGGAGAGGTTCGCCGCGTCCGGTATGTGAAGGGTGCTCTCCCAGTTTATCACCTGGAATCATCATCATCATCGTAAGCGCAAACAATATATGATCCCTTATAATCTAACTAGTGGTCGTTAATCAGAGTAGTGTTAGTTATTGCTAGACGAGTTGCGTGGGCATTAGTCGGCACAGATGGTCGATAAGATGAGATCAAATATTTATGGATATAATTAAATTCAAGAAAAAGATCGTCCAACGTATATATGATCTTTTGTAGCCGGGCGGAAAAAAATTACTTTAGGTTAAAGCTATGGAAGAAGGATAACAAACAAGCTTGCAGTACCACTAACCCCTGCCACTCATGTCCATCAATGCTAAACCTCGAAAATTACCATAGGACTATAAAAATTAGAAAGTACCTTAAACTGTGTTTCGGCCGGCGTTGCGGCCAAAAACGGCGGCGATCCAACCAGCATCTCATAGAGGATGACGCCCACGGACCACCAGTCACAGAGCTGGGTGTACCCAGTCCTCTGCAACACCTCAGGAGCGATGTAGTTGGGAGTCCCCACTAGCGAATGGGCGAGACATCGCTGGTGCTCCCGTTTCCGCCGCCTCTCCAACGGCTTGAGCTGGTGACACCTGCACTCGCCCATCGCGCCCCACTCCCCGTCCACCGGGTCCATTGAGTCTTGTCGACCGTGATCTGGAAAATGAAGTGAGATTTTAAAGCGCAACTTTAGCTAATGGAGTCTGTGAAAGAACATAAAAGTCATTAAATTAAACACTATCATAATTAGAAAAAAGATTCCAAGCAGTTCAAATTGTACCGTATTATTTGTTTGCCCATAAACCGTGCGACGGGTATCACACAATTTTGGTATATAAAAAACGAAGTACTACATAAAAACCAACCTGTTAAAAAGTAACCATACAGTACTAATCAAATAAACTGTTACAAAGAAAACTCACCATTCCTCTGATAATATTTCGAGTTGTGCGTCCATCTGAATCCTGTGCACAAGCCAAAATCCGTCAACTTGATGTGGCCGTCGCGATCTATGAGAATATTGTCAGGTTTGATGTCCCTGTGGATGAATCCCATCTTATGAACACTCTCCACGGCACACGTGAGCTCCGCAATGTAAAATCTCGCCAGATTCTCCTCGAAAATCCCCAATTTTATTAACAACGACATGAGGTCACCGCCCGGGATGTAGTCCATCACGAAATACAAATTATCCTTATCCTGGAAGCTGTAATACAATTTCACTACCCATTCGTTGTCGGCCTCCGCCAATATGTCCCTCTCGGCTTTGACGTGTGCCACCTGGTTTCGCTTCAGAACATCGGCTTTACGAAGTGTTTTCATGGCATATAGATGACTAGTATCAATCTTCTTCACCAACGTCACTTCCCCGAAGGCACCCACTCCGATGGGCTTTATCTTGGTGAACATTGACTTGTCCATTTTCGCTCTCTTCAATCTGATGTAATTAGATTCCTTCTGCGATAACATTTTCCTCATCTGGCACTGCGCTTCGGCGCTCAGACCTATTTTGGTCATTTCCTTTTCTAATTGCATTCGGCGGTAATTCCGTTGCTTGTAAGACTTCAGAATATTCTCAACGTGTTGCTCCATGAAGAACTTAAATGCTTGTGGAGAGTAATTTCTAACTTTACAATCCCTCCTCTCGTCCTCCTTCTCCTTGCTGATGTTCTTCCGCTCGGGTATCGGCGACTGATGTCTAATCTTATCGGGTAAACCTTTCGGCCGACGTTCCGTCGAACCATTCGAGCTTTTATCCGAACCCGAGGGCACGATACTATCTTTCAACAGATTACAATTTTGATTGGGACATTTTATTTCGTGCCCCTGGGACATTTCACCCTTCACATCACAGTTGTTAGAAAACTTTTTATGCAGAGGCGAATGGTGGGAATTGACAGTGGTCGTATTATCGTTTTGATTACCGTACGGCGGAGGAGAAATCGGGTGCATTCCGCGTTGGACTGCAAGGGCTTGCATCGTGATGGCGTAACTAGGGGGTTCCGTGGTCGGGACGGTGGGCGTGGTCGCCGTCGGAATGACGGCCGGGGTGGATCCTGGCGACGAGGGCTTAGGTGCTAGCGGGTAGCTCGGTGGCGTGGCCTGCTGCTTCTGCTGGATCGAGCTAGCGTACGAGGGCGGCGGCGGTTGCACGGAACTCGCGACAGGCGGGGGAGCGACCGGCGCAATGGCAGTCTGCAAGATCGGTTTCTGGACTTGCGTACTCTTCACTGATTGCATTATTATAGGAGCTTGGACCGCTTGTCTCGCTGTCCACGACTGAATAGGCGTAGGGCGAGTCATTCCCGACGCCGAGCCGGTCGATTGCGTCACGGTAATCGGGCTCGGCGATCCGGCCGACGTACCTCCCGAATATATCCCTGACGATGGACTCTTCCGGTAATCTTGAGACTGAGTGGGGCTTTGACGATTTTGCATCGAAACAGAGTAGGAGGGAGGTGGAGGAACACCGGAGAGAGGGTATGGAGGAGGAAGTTCCGCCCCGGCCGCACCCGTTTGATAAATGCTCAGGGCTTGAATTTGTTGGGTCAGCTGTTGCTGAACCTGAGGTCCGTTTTGGACTATCATGGGTTGCCTCGCAGGAGGCGTGGGTGCACCGGAGGCCACGGGACTCGTTCCTCGTGCAGGAGGTAAAGGAGGTGCAGGGGACATACGTTTCATCAGTTGTTGCACCGAGGGCGGTACGGGGGGCGTGGAGGGACATCGTGGTGGCGGTGGGGGCGGTGGCTCGGAGAAATTAGACGGCGAGTACTGACGACTCAACTTCTCGTGTGGATGGGGCGCGTCGGGTTGCCGAGGGCTATCCGACCTGGAACTCCCCGCTCCTGAATCGAGAGCAGGACTTCCTCTATGAAGATTTATTTCGCGCTCTAGGCTAGGCTTTCTTATTAGTTTCGTGCTAAGGGCGCTTATTGTACTAGACTTCAGCACTCCATTGAGAGGCTCTTGCTGTCTCTGCGACAAATGATCAACGGCAGCATCAAACCTTCCTCCAGAAAACTTCAGCGCTTTTATGGCAGGATCCTGTAATAGCAATAAATAATATTCCTAAGATTTTTTTATATTTTATGAAGTAAAAGATAAAATTTAGAAGTTTAGCATCATTTAAAATTTAAATACCTTAAATTTGAGAGTAAAATTTTGTTTAAAACCAAATTACACTATGTGTGAAATCAGACAAAATAAAAATTACAATCCAATTACATTACTCTGCAAAGATTTTCACGAGTTTTCACTAACTTAAAAACGGTAGTAGGTTCTCAATCCATGTAGATTTTTTTTTATAAAACTATTATTAAGTCCCCTGGAGCTGTTGTTTTATTCAAAACTAATCTAATGAGCTTTTAGAGTAGCTACACTTAAACTAGACTAACTATTTGAAAACCTTCCTAACATTCAAATGGTTTTGATCTTTTTTTATTTGAAAGGTGACTTCTTTAAGAGGATCCTTCAATGAAAATATGATTGCTCATTTCAAAATCAGCTATTATTCAGATTACATCTGTAAGTGTGGATCAAATCATACAAACTTACATTTATTATAAAATAAAAATATTTTACATATTGCTTAATATCCATAATTTTATAATAATTATGTCCTAATACTTCATTCAGAGTTAGGTCCAAAAAAAAGGTTCCCTTCTTGGTGAGTAGCAGTCACAATTTTCGTTAATGCACTAAAAATATATATATTTTTTATAATGTTCATGAAGTTACATGAACAGATTAGATCTATTCAAAATTTAGTTTATAATGAAAAAAAAAACATTGTGATGAATGGGACAGTCTTAGTTAACTCTCTCATCAGATGTTATCAAATTATAAATCATTTAACCATCATTGATACACTTGTTATTTAAATTTATATTTTACTTGGTCTCAGACATAAATATAACAAATTCACATACAACTTGTTTATATTTTATATATTTTTATTAATATCATGATACTGTCACTGGCCAAACTATTAAAGCACCAAAATGCACATTTACAGATAATTACAGGACAGCGACTTAGTTTTTTTTTTACAAAATTGAGCATAACTTTTTCATAATCTAAATGCACTTAAAGCAAAGATATATTGTTATTACCTATGTACTGAAGTTGAAATCATCTACATATTTGTTTTGAAATGTAATTATAACTTGTATTATTCTAGTATGTATTTTTCCAGTGCAAAAGTGCCATAATAATGCTTAGACAATAAGGAATAACAATTGACACTAAAAAAAAAATTCAAACCAATACATGACCATACTACATATACAATACATGATAATACTACTACATATAACAATATATGAAACTCATTTTTACCAAAATGGTGTTCTCGAACTATTTTGTCCAGTGACAATATGTAAAATTTTGATAGGTTTTTGTTATATAGTTACTTTATGCATGCAAAACATTGAATTAACAGATTGTATAAATAAAAAAGGATTAATTTTTATGCAATTTGAAACATTTCCCATCAGGTCTCTCCACATTCACTTGTTACATATTTTCTTGCACTTTGTATATCAACAACTAGTCGTTAATTATGGGGTGTATGTTAATTGTTTGATATTTACATGATGAAACCGTCAACTCTGATTATTAAACGTCCACAAAAGTATTGAATTTTTCAACTTGTTTATATACTTTAAGTTTATTACATTAATTTGAAAATTTTCTAGCAGTTCATTTTGGATTTATTTTCATCATTGTTTATTGTCATATCTATTGATAAATAATAAAAATAATCATGAAATTGTAACTGCATACAATTTCTTCATGTTATCTTACAATAATATCTTACCTCATCATATCCAAGTGCAATAAGTTGGTTTAATGATTGTGGCAGCACATTCAAATCTTTGTCGAGCCCATTTCCTGACGATGAACTGAATCCCGAGCTCACTCCGGAGCTTACAGTGCTGGCCGCAGAGGAGCCAGGTGGTTCAGAACTCCCGATATTGGCAAATGGGAGTAATGAGTTGCGGATTTCGGCGAGCGCCTTCTGGTTGTACCCTGAGGAGCGCGTGGCCGTCTTGCCGGGCGCCGGCGGGTTCATGGCGCCCGCGCCCGAGCGCCTCACCTCTCACCCCACCCCTCCCATCACATGAGCACACTGCTCCCACACTTTCCACTCACAATTCGCATTTGTACTTCTCAATAATCACTATTTTATTAATTGTTCTAGTACTGACACGATGATTCAGATTCCACACTCCTCTTAATGTTTTGGTCCTCTTAGCTTTAGGTATATGGTGTTGGAAGTCTTCAAGTAACACTGGAAAAGAAAGGTCAAGTTATTAAGATAAGATGTTAATATACCTTGTTATGCTTTATTTACATAGAATAAATATAATTAATAACAATATCACAGATAAAATTTATAAACCTATGGGACAATTACTAATAATTATGTAGCTTCTAAAATTTATCACGTTCTTTGAGCTGGACCAATCTCGATAAATATGTCAAAAGTTTACAAGAACAAATACGAAAGTGGAATACGCTCTACAAACATCGAAAACAAATCCGTTAAAAAGTGATAAAACAATAACAAAATAGTGTAGGACATGCCTAATCTAAACATAAGTTTCATTAAAAACAGAGAGTAGAATAAATAACTGAAGGAATGTTCATACAAATCATTTCTGACATAGACCTGAGGAATGTTAAAATTAGAGACTGCTTTGTTTTAAACCTTGTGCCACAAGTATTTAATGGTTATTAAAGCTAGCAAATTCATAAATTACCTGTAAATTTTTCACCCTTCGCAAATCCGAATAGGAATCCTAAACGTCATAATCCCGCAAAATAAAAATGCTAGACGAGTGCTCTCACATTACCGATGACATCTTTCACACACACCACAAATTGAGACTCCAAAAATTATATTCATGCATACGTAAGACAGCGAGGAGCAGGGTGAACTTGCGTCTGGATATTAGAAAATATCAAAAGAATAACGAAAACAAAGGACTCTAAAACACAGACATGCAAGTTGGCAAACCATACAAAGCGACCATTTTGAAGAATTACCACATTCTTTAGTGTGTTCGAAAAGCTACGCTAAAGTGACGTTTACGATTCGTACTGATTTTATAGTTTTGTTATGTTGCTGAGTTAAAAATATCACAATTTATTTTGATTAAAAAATATAGAAATAGGACATCGTAATAGCATGAGACAATAATTGTTGAACTATAAAAAATCACTAAAATTCAAAATTAATAATCTATATCAGAAAAGACAGATTATAAAAACCGATAAATGGTGCGTGTTACCGATCTTACGACAGATCAGTTCAATATATTTTTTATTTCGATTTTCGATATTCGAATACGAGAAATTTAGTCATTATAATAAATTAACTAGTAGAAATTATTAATACTTGTAAAAAATAAGTTAATGTTATAATATTATGTACCCAATGCTTTCACCAAATAAAATATTTATATTATTCCGATCTATTATAGCATATCTATGTCAATAAGATAGTAGAATGTAACATCCTCTACAT
>DWPA01000848.1:0-21494 GCA_018251375.1 Calpodes ethlius
AAAGGTCCTTGAATGGCGTCCAAGTCTCGGAAAAAGGAGTGTAGGTCGCCCTGCAACCAGATGGACTGACGACCTGAGGAAGACAGCGAGTATTCGCTGGATTCAGACGGCTCAGGACCGGTCTGTGTTGCACATATTAGGAGAAGCCTATATCCAGCAGTGGACCTTTAAAGGCTGATAGATAGTCAAGCTTAACAGCTTAGTTTTATCGCGTTAGTTAATGCGCGTTCGGGCATTGTCTATAATATTAACGTTGACGCAAGTGTGGCACGGATATAATAAACGTAACGTAACTCCTTTATCATTATTATAATTATATATTATAAATCGTTAAATTTTAGAAGCTCCTCGAAATTTTTGAGTCATCATTACCCAAACAACACAAACATCGCCTACGTATCCAACATTCAGGTTCGTTATTTCGAGAGTTGGCCGCCGTATTAGCAGCACACGTTTGACCAATGTTTGCGCGACCTGTCAATCGCCACCGAATATGTAAAGGTGTGGCATCTGCCTTTGTATACGTTTAATCCATGTACAGTTGGGGAAAGTGGATATACAAGGCGTAATTACCTCCGAAAGAAACTTATGAGTTCACTACGAGCAATTAAACATCCGAATTGGTCTCTAGGATATATTAAACCCCGTGTACATTGTCCTCTTAACGACATACGATACAAATAACAACTCTCGCTACTTCCACATCAAGAAAAAAATACAAGTTATATTCATGTTACATTGAAAACATTTTGCTATCCATTCACCCGATAAATGTGCAATGAATGCTTCGCTACGCATTTTCAGTTATTGCCTTGCAATCGGTAAAAAGGTTTTTCATTTTATTAAAAAAGTTGTAACAGATACGCTTCTCGTATTATATCATTTATTTTTACATGTGAAATTATCTTTTTGTATCTTTCACATGTATTTAAGAAACAGGTTATGTGCATTCCTTTCGTGCCTTCTTTTCGTCGGTACAAAATGTTTAAACTATATAATTATGTATTAAGTACAGAAACGTTGTGAAAACATATTTTTTAATATACTAATATATATTTTTTATCCCGCACAGATTCATTTCCCAGATAAGATGTTACTTTATAATTTAATTCAGGTAAACTATCTGTTTGCCAAACATTATATAAATCTGTTCTTCAGTTTTTGCGCGATGGAGTCACAAACATCAATACATTTATTATGTTAATATTAGATTTAAGGATATTCAAGTGATCACTTATAATAATTATATCAGATAAATATGTTGGGGAAGAAAGTCTTCCCCATAATATCGCGAAACATGGAGTGTAGGTCGCCACGCAACCAGAAGGACTGACAAACTGAAGAAGACAGCGAGCATCTGCTGGATTCATAAGGCTCAGGACCGTACTGAGTGGCGCATATTCGGGGTGGCCTATGTCAAGAAGTGGACCTACAAACGCTGATGGATAGAAAGATGAATATGACGCGTCACTAACCACACTAAATCAAAATGCAGTCGTTTCCGTGAGGAGGGTACGAATAATAATTATAAAAATACAATAATAATAACTAACTATAACTTTCTTTCGACTAACTGAAGTGATTAACAAATTGGATTGTTCTCATAGTACTGGGTACTGTGAAATTGTAATGGAATAAATATGTATCTCTTTGTTTCTTTCTAATTTGTTTCTTAATCCGGTATAAGAAAAAGGTAAAGTTTACAGAGTCTCTCAACTGTTTTAATATTCAATTGTTTGATATTCTTTCGATCGAATCTTTTAATACCTTGCCATGATATTGCGACAAAATATTATGGCAAGATATTAAAAAAAACCCATCGCGAGGTCTTGCGTTTCTGTTTCTTTTTATAACCTACTTTGTTGTTGCAAAACAAACTTTATTTTTGAAATATCATGAAACGTAAAATAAATATTCTGATTCCTTTCGTAATAATTTGGAGGCCGGAAAATTTGCTTCATCCTGCGCCCGGGCGTAAGAAAGGTATTCAGGTCTCTGTTTAACTTGAATATTTTGTAGCTTTGAGTTAACAAAGACCCCGTATTTGGAGTTCAGTGAGCCGTTCGATTTGTATTGGTACGATATTAGACTTCCAGGGTCCTTCGAGTATGAAAAGGTTACACGTGGCTCGACAGAAAAAGGTATAGGAGGTTTCGGAGATGGATGAGCGACCTGCAGACTTCGCTTCGAACATTTATTCTTCCCGCGTACGTTCTACATTCATAATACGTACGAACATGTAGACAGACAATTACATACTTTGGTAAGCGAAACACTCGTCATTATTTTACGTTTGGTACATACGACCACAGTGTTGAACTTCTTTGCGCTTACAAAATTTTCGTAATAATTTCACTAGGCCGCTAGATCCTATATAATATATAAAAGGTTACCTTTTTATTCCATATGGCAGAGACAATATGAAGGTTAGAGGTTAAAAATATCTATCTTCAGTGTCCCAATTTGTTATTTGTAACCATCTTTGTGGCTGAGGTATTAATCATTGAACTTAATTTCCCTTTTATTTATTACAATATTTGTTTTTATACCTTTAATATTGAACTAAATCGGTGAAAAAGCTCCTTTTATCTTCATAATCAATAGTCGATACTGAAATTGAGGAACGATTCAAATCTAAGCGTGACCAGCAAAATATCAGCCGTAATTACAAGTATTACGAGACGAGCGGTTCTATAACAATTTCGCTTCATTACTTTTTAAGGAAACTCATAAGACGAGTATAAAAAGTAACGTTAAAAACCCTCTACTATTTTTATCCTCGATCTACATGATCAGATCCGTCAACAATATTATCCGGAGCCGTGATGGATGGCGCGATGCATACACGCGCCAGCAAGAAATTGATGATTGATGCGATCCACGTTGGATGTGTAAACAGCCTTTTGTGGACTAGTTTTACGAGCTCGGCTTACACGATCACAGTTAACAAAAGATACTGCTAAAAGAAAATGAATACTCTCGAAGCTTTTGTTGAGGCTAACTATAAAGAAGCAGGCGATACTTTTTTATATTCTGTACCTTGTACTGTTTATTATATAGATCTTTATATATGTGGAGGGGAACCTCTGTACCCCTTTTAAGAACAATGTTGGCACATAAGAGAGTGAGATTTGATATACAAAAAGTTTAAATGGAGAATAAGTATATATGGCAAAATTGTACATGTAATACCTACGTGTTACAAATACACTTATTAAACTTCAAAAATTAAAACGTAAAGTTACTCTGTGACAAATTGGAATACCGTCGATTTTCAAATGCAGAGCGGGTCTTTAGCAATGTATTAATATGTAAAATGGAAACTTTGTACAACTCTTATTAAGATTTGGCGTTGTTAAAATGAACATGGATCAAATGTAAGGGAAGCGACATTTAATTTACGTCCGTACGGTAGCAAAGGATGGAAATCTTATCCGTCAGATATCTTGTGGGTGTCACGTGGGAAGGGTAACAAACAAACAATCCGGAATTACTCAACCGTTTTATTAAATGTACTGTATTTATATGGCAAGGAATTGAAATCCGAAAAATTCACTACAACATCATTACAACCTATAACTGTCTCACTACTGGGCTCGGGTATCCGCTCACAATGTGAGGGGTACAGACCATAGTCCACCACGCTGACCAAGTACGGATTGGTTGACTTCACAAACCTTCAAGAACATTATTACACTGCAACTATTAGATTTACTTTAGCCAAGCTGGCTGGAAACTGACCTACGACCTTGCAGAAAACTATCAATATCACTGCAATACTAATAACTTTTCCTGCATTATATGAATTACAAATACATATGTTACAAAATATATAACATTCATTGCTCACTTTCATAGTATTAATGTGAAGTAACCTGTTTTTAAGAATATACAAAAATGATTTTACGAACTAATATTATCACTTTCATTCATTATCAGCAGTCATAAGAATGAGAGAGATAGAACTCAAAGCTTGTGTATAAACACGATAGGATGTAACTGGTAGTTACTTGGTCTCATCGGCTACTCTATCCGGAAACCTGACGGAGAGAAAATAAATGATTGATGCGAATCATCGATCAAACTTGATGCTTTTCCAAATTCTTCTAACGATGACTTGTGTCATTTTAAAATTGTTTACAAGCTTTTATTGAACTTATCTTGTTCGTGAGTTCGTACCAGTGAAATATTGCAAACTGAATTAGAGTTATTTTCTTTTATCTTTCAATGTAATTGCACATCTTACTTTTGTTCCAATGACAATATATAATTACTTTAATGAAATAAGAGCATCATTAGTAAATAGGCTGTACCACCTTTTAAATAATTTAATATGTATATACTAAGACTATATATAATTTATTTATGTTTTAAACTCGAATAAACTGAAATTCTAATTATCATTTGAAACGTTACAAAATGGGTACAGTTTACCTGAAAATGATTTTTTGTTACAGCAGACCAGGAATTTGCATTTCTGTACGAGATGAAAATTAACCTGAACATTAAATTATGGATTAAAATTTTCTACGTAGTGTAACATACAAGTAAATATTATAACATTATACACAGTACATAAAGATACTACACATCCCAATAAAATACACACCATCTGCCTATGCATGTTCTAAGCTTAGCGCCTGTTACATATGGATTAACTTCACGCCAATTAAATTAAAATAATGATATTATTATAATTCTATGAGGTCTCACAGTCAAATGTAAACATACGATGGATTGTTTGTATTTTCAACTGCTTCAGTCCCGTTTCTTAAACAATGTCAAAAATAATGATGGGTACACGAGCTAAACTACGCTAACTACTAACTAACTACAGGTAACTAATAGCTAACTACTACCTTTATTGAGATCACTTGTTTAATCATGAATATTATTCATCAATTTATAATCACGAGAAACAATTATACTAATTTTGTTACTAGTAAATGCTGAAGTATACTTTTGGGGTACTGTTGGGGTTCCTTAAAACAAATAAATTGTATAGCTAACTGTATGTGTAGACTTATTGTAACAAACATTCCGACTAAGAATGACTGCGGTTGGATCAAACGGTTCAAATAGTTTCATTGAAATTTGGTTTAATGCGAAGTTTCTCTATAAATTACATTTGATCAAATACCCTGAATCTTGAAATGTAACTGAAATCAGCCATCCAGATTTATTAGCTATTAACGGGCCAAGTTGTAAGATTATTTAATACCTTTGTAACTAATGCTTGTATTTTATTAAATGATTTTAAACATTAGCCAAAGGGCTACTCTGACAGTGTTGGCAATAAAATTTGACTTAAACTAATAAAGAACCTACCTACATGAAAATTATTATAACTATAGCATTCATACTTATTGATGTTACATACTCGTTCTTTTTTTTTTATTAGCGTGTAGTCTACACCAGTAACTGTAATGACAATGAGCCAGATTCTTTCCCTGAAAATATTAAAATGATTAAGTGTACATTATGTTGGTGTTCAATATATAAAATAAAAAAAAATCGGTGTCATTATCTGCTTCTTTTGTATTTACCTGTAATATAATACAATAATTTTATTAAACTGCAATATTTATAATCTACCGTAAATTATAATTATTATTGCCTCATCCATATCACTCATCTTCTTTTGAACCAGCAACTTTTAGGTTTTACATTTGACACCACTGGTATCGATAATAAATGACGACTTCATCGTCTTATTTTTCGTTTGCTTTGTCAGATATTTACGAAACGTTAACTACTTACGTTCCTATCGCAAGCATACACTCGCACACCAAAGTAGTTCACTGTGATTCTAGTAATTAAAAACTTCAGACACTACCATTATTATCAACTGCCTTTATGAAACGTCGTTTATAATGACTCAAAAATTTTTGCAAGCGTGTATTTTGGCTAAAATTCACGTGCTCACATTTTACTGGCATTTTGCAGACTAAAATTCGTGAAACTGTAAAACTCTTGTTAAAATTTGATACCTCATGCTGAAACGTAAGGTAATATAACTCTGTTATTATTTTCCACACATAAGTTTCTGTTTTCTAATATTTAAAGGTAGTTATATTTTAATTTAGAGTAGTATTTTTATTAAATAATCTTTGCACACAGAGAGTGTAAGAGCTTCCTTTAAAGATTATTTCAATGCTTATTAAAATAAATTTATGTTTTTTATTATTAATAATCAGATTTTAAGTATGAGGAATGATATCAAGTATGATCATCTTAACACATTGGGTGGATTCAACAAAATATCACGTTACATTAGTCAGTACTTATTTATTATTCTTTTTTTTTTTAATATTCACCTAATTAATTCTAGACTTTCCTAATCCTCTATATTGATATTTTTATTAAATTAGAGCAGAAGACCCACCTGTTAGAAAAAAGTCTCATCTATAGATATCAACAACATCATCGACTTCGCACATGGATTGTTGTCCATGGAATAAGACGAGTGCTTTGGTGGTTGACAAAAGTACGAAGACAGTAGCTAGCCAAACAAGCATCCCTGAAAGATATTCCATACTTATATTATAAATGCGAAAGTGTGTTTTTTGTCCCCCTTGCACGGCACAACTGAGCGTCGCTATGGTATGATTTTTAGGTTGGAGATAGTTGGAAGAGACGGGTACTATAAGCAATTTTACCGCAAAAAAAACTCATTTTTGTTTTAAGAAAATACACAAATTTCATCAAAATTAATGCAAATGTTTAACAACAAGGAATTGCCTGTCAGCCATTGAATGAAAGTAATTGACAACATTTTTATTATTGTCCTTTTCACACAAGCGAGCAACATCTACTATACTTATAAAGATAATAAACCTTTGGTACAAGTTTTAGAATCTACCATGTGGAAATTACGTAACTAAACCATTGAAATTCCCAACGTACCGCGGGTAACCCTTCGTTGTAAACATTTCTCCGATACTGACGACGATTGAAATAAATTGCTCGCGCCGGTATCCCTGGTTCGGTTATAATGAGGGACTCATCAAGCCAAGAGCGAATAGGCTTTCACGAAATTTATGTGGTTTTCCAGTAGAAACTTCATCGCGATTTACCATCACATTAGTTTGTGGCCAAGCGTTAATTCGGAGTCAGTGAAACGATTGGTTGTCTAATGACTAGTCGAGGAAAAGAGGTAGCAGTCCTAAATTAACTATTGCTGTAATTTTGCCAAACATAGGTCTACATGGCAACGTAGTACACAGCAATTGAACATTTTATAACCACGACTACTCTGCCAGTAATGCATGAATAAGAAGATGACTTATAATTTATTCACATAATCATGTAATATTAAAATTGAAATTCATCGAACTATGAACATTTTATTTAAGAAAAATTAATAGATGTATTTTAAAGAATAGCAGAAGCTAAAACAATATTTTTTAGAATTTCTGTCTTAAGATATGTTTGTTCACGGATCTCGCAAAAACTACTTAAACAAATTGAAAGTATATTTAAAGTTATATTGCTACAAACCTAACTTATAAACCAGCATTTGACTATTTTTCTTTCCGATAGGGTCGAAAGTCGTGATTTTAATAATAGAAATGTCAAAACTCCACGCTTAAAAAGTCACGGGAAAAGCTAACATAGAATAAAAACAAATTTATACTGCTTTAAAGTCCGTGAAGTCGGTTCGGTCCCACCTACGTAATGTAAATGTGTTGCCCTTCCAATCTGACGGCGAGGAGTAAGAAAGAGATAATGAATAAATGTATTTATGTCAGCATGTGTGGCTAGGCAATTTGCGTAAACGTATTTTCCCTTTTATCTCAGTCAAATTATGGAGGAGCCATCTGTCATTTTCCGGAAAATTATAAAAAGTCCACGCCGGAAGTTGTTAAGCGCAAAGGCTCTATTCGAAAGGCTCTCCGGGAGAGTGTTCTCTGGATGAGGCCATCCACGGGCTTAATTCATTCGACTTTTCTTTGACAACTTAAGCAATTTTGCATCGCCCTGTAATTTCTTTTTGGAATTCATTCCTTTAATTATAACGTAGTTCGCAGCTTTAGATTTAGTTACGCCATTGACTCGTGAGTTTCGCTTCCGGAAAAATTATTTATAATTTCTCTCTGAAACATAATAATTGTGGTACATGCCTGTAACATACTTTTAAAGCTTGAATTTATTAGAAACAATAAAACAAATATGACGACTCGTTGTAAATAAAAGAACGAACTTCACGTGCTTGAGATAATTAATTTTTCTTCTTATTTTATACATTCAACGTGTTAACTTAAACTACTTAAACGTCTCCATAACATGTGATTTCGAATCCCGGTGAGTGCTGAAGTTTTTTTAACACCTGACTGAAAAGAGAGGCGTGTGATTTACATGTGACCACGGAAGTAAACGTACACTAGTGGTATAACAATGTAAGTACATACGATTATGAACATACAAACTTATGTATATACATACGATTGTCATACATCGTTTATATACAAATATTACACAAATATTATAAATGCGAATGTGTATTTGTTAGTTTGTTTGTACTTCTTTCACGGTGTAACGGAACGACGAGTACTATAGGCAACTTTTTACCGCGAAGAACATGTTATTTTTGTGGAAAGATCCATTACGATGTATGTTTCAGTCAAATTAAAGGAAGTGTTTAACAACAAGGGGTTGCCTGGCAACCATTGATAGAAAGAAATTGACAATATATTTCTTGCTCCATATTCTTTTCATCTAGAATACTTATATGTAAACTGTCATCAAACAGGCACCGGACGCAACGACGCTCATCTTAAAAATATCAATAGGTTCTCTTTGTAATGTTACAAAAGGACAAGCGAGAAATTTATTTGACATTCAAAATGTCTTTTCGTTCGCTCCAGTACAAGCTCCGATTTCACGAAAAAGTACGATTCATTTGTATCTCGGAGAGTTGTGAAGATATGATATTCAGGAAAGGCTTTAAAAACGCGTATTCATGAGAGCTTTTGAATCTTACATTCAAAAATAATTATTACGAAAAAATCGTCGAAATAGTGAAAAAAACGTTTTTTTTTATTTTGGTGCTCAATATTATGGAAACAAAGAAAATAATTATATTACAAATTTGAAAAAAGTTCCTCTGAATAATTTAGTTACCTACAATGAGCCTATAACAAAGACCATCCACCCATAACTGTCCTACTGTTGGGCTCGGGTCTCGTCACACAATGTGAGGGGTACAGGCCATAGTCCACCACGCTGGCCAAGTGCAGGTTGGCAGACTTCACAGACCTTCGAGAACATTATGGTAAACTCTCGTATGAGCAGGATTTTATTCACCGAAGCAAGTAATAATTTAATTTATAATTTTTTTGAAAATTAGAGGTATGTGCAGGATTCGAAATCACGTCCCCACGTTCGGGAAACCAGCGTTTGAACCACTAGGCTGTCACTGCTTTCGGGTCTTAAACCTTAGGTTAAACCGGTAAACAGCGGATACTAGTTTATAAATGTAAATAGGTGACGTTTAAAGTGCACATGTTTTAGTAGTTATAACTTTTGTCATTTCCATCTATTTAGTTTGTTTCACAAAACCGCAATTGTCACTAATTCTCTCTATTGCGTGTTTCCGCACGAATCAACATTACCTATTCCAATAAAACCGAGCCAAAGTGTAGTGGTCAGATAACGAGATCCAATTTATGGAAATAAACAAAATAATAATCCGTAATTACTGATATTGCAAACACGTTTGTGCGTGTTGTGGTTTACATAACAACAGAGTCTGTTTTCCAGTATAAAAATACAGTGGCCTGTCCGAGCCTCTCCTTCGCTGAACAACCATGGATCTATCATGATGTCACCGGTACTACATCGCTAACCGCTGTCATAATTATTTTTTGCGTCCAAGCAAGTCGGTTATGTGGGACTCGCAATGGCGCCTTACCCACTAAACATCGCCAGTATGGCATACGGTCTAAGACCTTTCACCATGTATGTGATTGCGATTCCGGTTGGAAAGCCGGAACGCCAAATTATATTTGACACAGTTAATACACTCGTATGGACTATATTTTTGACATCATTTCCTGCTTGTAAGAATAAAATGAGAGTAATCGTCTACTGTCTCTGGAAGTGTGAAGTAATGTAAAACAATATCATAGATTATAGTCTTTGGTAAGCTTGTTGCAGTGTAGTATTTGTTGGTTTTATTATTCACTGCAAAAATGTTTGTAAGACATTCAACAATTTCATTATTGAGTGTATTTAACGTTTCGTACATTTTTTTTCTATTTGTATGCGTAGTGCGTACCTGAGACACAGTTTAATTGATTTAAACGAAGTTCATTGACGTATTGAGTGAACATGGGCTAACATTTAACATTTATTCAGGTTCGATTGATACACAAATACTGTGAACAATGTACAATGTGTAACTATAATAATGTCATGTGATTTTTTTTAAACCTAATTAAAACGAAGGTTTCCCAAAGGGAATCAAAAGCGGTTATTTGGCTCAAACATAAGCGTCCATTGTGATTGCTAGTACCTTATTTACTGAACCAAGTTTATCGTGTATGTAGGTTTTTGTTATACTTGGAGTATACGTAATCAGGAAAAATAAAGAAAAACATTTATTTCACAAAACAATCGCCACAAGGTTTAACAAAAATTATACATATATAGGCTGAAAGTAAATGATATAACGCATAGAGGTAAAGGTGAGGCAAAAGAAATTGCGGCGAGAATCAAATAAAAAGGTAGCACTCATTCTATATTGTGTTGAAGAACCAACGGTCAGTGGTTTTCAGTGCGAACTTTAATATCAGTAGTTCAGGCCAACCAGTGTCGTATGATCTTAAAATTAGGTAATAAGCATATTTTATACTTTACGTATCACATTACTCATCTGTTGGTAAAAATATATCGTTCATAAATTTTACACGTCATCGTGAGACGTGGAGATTAACTGCTTGATATAAAAGGATTTGAAATAAATTTAGCTTTTTAGGTTTAATAATTTCTTGCAATTTTTAACATTATCTTCATCAATTATTAAACAATTGCATATTCTTATTAAGGCCTATGTCCAGCAGTGGACCTTTAAACGCTGATAGATAGATTAAGCAAGATTTTTGACCTGAAGAAGCCAACGAGCATCCTCGGAGAAGGGTCAGAACCGGTTTGATTGGGTCAAATTAGAGGAGGACTATGTCCTCCAGTGGTGGATTTCCAAACGCTGATAAATGAAGAAAGACTTTTTGTAATTCTACGTAAGTATTTTAACATCCAACTTGTACAATCAACCCAATGCCATACAAACTTACAATGTTTTCAGAACTGAGTTTAAAATCATAAAAATGCTAGCACTCACATTACATATTCTCCTAAACATTTCCATTGTAAGTATAGACACAGACCTCTTACGGCTTTATTGCATAGACAATGCACTTCTGTCTAGGTCACTCACATATGAGGTCCCCAACAATGTGAGAAGCTCACATTCTTATATTTAATCTACGCCGCGGCTTACCTCGACCGAGACTAACGGGTTGCGCACTGCTGTTGGGGTTTAAAAGAGTTAATTTAAACAGTTACTTATTTCAAAACCCTGATAGTAAGGTCTTTTGAAGAACGTTCAGTAATTCTGC
Source organism: Calpodes ethlius (assembly GCA_018251375.1). Taxonomy (NCBI): domain Eukaryota; kingdom Metazoa; phylum Arthropoda; class Insecta; order Lepidoptera; family Hesperiidae; genus Calpodes; species Calpodes ethlius. The sequence goes on from DWPA01000848.1 coordinate 11,619, forward strand.
CTAGGTCACAGCCTCTCGGAAGTTTTATTACAATGTCGAAGGCTCGTTGGCGTGACCTTCTCACGTTGAGAGTAATGATGCTTCGCTGGCTTGTAGGTGAGAGTTTAATTTTCAATTCTACCTGCTCAAAACGACTTCAAGGCGCAGTTGCAAGGGACTTAGTAACAAAACAAAGTATACGGTATAGGTTATGCTGTTATTTAAAGACAAACATAAATGTTTAGATTTAAATAAAATGTTTAAGGACAATAAAGGAATGTTCATTTCATTTTGTTAAATCAATATATTAAGGTAACATATGTAAATAAAACAGTTTAATAATATATTATATATTGGTTAACTGAAAATAAATCTATGAGTACATTTTTAAAACAAGGTAAAGGCAAATCATTCATTTAAAGAATTTCGTCAATCGTAAAATATTTTCAATTACCTAAATTATTCAAACCATCACTATAATTTAAATCTACAATTATGAATATATAGTGCAGCTGTCTCAGTAAGCGTGTTCCGCTAAATAACGTTGGTTAAACGAATTTAATTATTCATTATCAATGCGTACGAAACGATTTTCGCAATAGATAATATTACTTTCATATTATAGTTAATGTTTAGATCCGTGTACTGTGAGAAATTAAAAGCTGTTCTTTTTTTGGAAACTTACAGCGATATGAAACTTATAGCTAAAACACGGAATAATAATCTAAGGCCCGTTTTATTGGCCTTTTATTCACCTGTGAGCTAAGTAATTAATTAGATAAATATACGTTGCACACGCTTATGACAACAAAAACAACAAAAATTATGACTTAAAAAGAAAGAACTATGCCTTAAAAACCTTATTTATCTGTTCTGTTAAAATTGTTCAACGTTTTATTAAACTAAGTAAGTCAGAATTAAATATTATATTAATAATAATGTTACAGTTTGAAAAAGACTATATCGATCATGTTCTAGGTCAGTTATTCATCAGATCCATTACAATGTTGAAGACTCATTCGAGCGACCTTCTCTCGTAGAGACTAATGATGCTTGGCAGGCCATCGGGAATAACACGTTAATTTGCATTTTACACAGCTTTTAAAATTGCTTTAAAGTGATAAAAATAAAGGAGAACATTGTCCTGCAAATAAGATTGGAAATAGTTTAAGACATATACTATTCTTCAAAGCATATAAAGAACATATGTTTTAAGTTATCGTGTTAAGCTTTACACTTAGTTTAAACTTAGTTTTTTTATTTTAAACTTAAACTAAGACAATATTCCTACTTAAAAAATGTTAAACGAAATGACACTAGAATTCTACTGGAACATAAACATTTCAAATATAATTATCCGTAGCAAGAACTAAAACCTCACGCCTAGCACATATATTAAATGTATCCCCTATCTTAGAAAGTAATGTAATGGACGACATCAAATAATCCTTCTAAATAGATTAGATTAAGGCTCGCAGATGGGGCAACGGGATTAGCCACTAAGGTTTCTTTGCAATCTTTAAATTATTACTGCGAGCCCTGATCCTTCTAATTGTATTGAGATTTATGGAACTGATAACTTTAGCGTCATTTACGAGTCCCTTTCCAAGGGTTAATGCAATAGAGGCCTAATTAAAAAGCATATTTATACCACAAAAGGTTACAGGCATCTACATATTGTGTTATTTTTAATATATTTCTATTTATGTATGTTTCATAAGTATTTTTTACCTTACAAACACATAACTACCTACTATATTAGAAACGTTATAACCTCTTATATAACGACTAAGTTTCCCGATCACCGGGGAAGATAATCCGGGTACAGTAATTATCCCCAAAGGCAAAACCATTAAGGGCTAAAGTTGCTATCCTGGGAGTATCTTCAAGACCTGTGACAAACTAGATTTACGACTCAAATTTTCGTTACAATTACATTAGTTACGTATCATTGTAGCAATGTGCTTCGAAATATACGGAATATTTGCAAGGCAGTATTAAATTTTTATGTCATACAATTTCTAGCATTGTAATTGTAATAATTATTTTACTTTATTTTTTTTTTATAATTGATGTTAATGGATGCATAGTAATATTTATTTATCAGCAACAGTTTAAGCTAGCATACACGTGGTTGGTTCCACGTATTAACTTTCTGCATTTAATCAGGTTACTTTTAACTGCGATAATGAAAGCCGTGGGATTAATATATGTATAATCGCAGCAATGGATTAAAAGATCATGGTTTAATCTGTGGTGATCTGTCAATGTTGTCAAACGTCAGTAAGATTGGTCGCCTGTCAAAGTATACAGAATGGTTTATCGGTTCGGAATGGACGCGTTAGGAAATCAAACAACAAACCATGATAAAACATTACTGGAACATTTTCTTGTCGAATTCGAAGTTTCATTTGATAACCTTGATAGTAAGACATTCGATCGCAATGATTTAATCGCGCGAAAAATATTCAATTGGAAAATCAGACAAATTTGTATTTACATCTCTTGGTATCGAAATATAAAAAATAGCAAATTGTTTTAACAAGTTACTAAAATCTCAGTTTTAAATTTATGCAGACTGTTTAATGAACATGAGATATCTGAGCCGAAAGTGTTTCAAATTTGTTGTTTGTATAAAATCATCCCCATTACATAACCTTCCTTGCGTCCTTCCTTCCTCTAACTAGTTATATCTACGATAACTATATTACAACGTTATTATTTATATCTGCGGATTACCCGCATTATACGTAAAAGTAGATCCACGGTTAGCTAATAACATCTAAATTTGCTCGTTCGCTGCAGTAATTATTCCCCGGGGCGTGGTCATTAAGTTTGTATCGCATCCGCTGTTAGCTCGCGAAATTTACGATTTTAAGTTCGTAGCCAGCGGCACCGGCTTAAATCAAATTCAGTATCGGTTTAAGTTTCCTCATGAAGATGTCGGAAATGATGATTAATTTACTGTAAACTTTACGAACATTTTTATGCACAAGGTTCGATCAAATATAACCGACGGTGCATTGGTAGGATTAGATTATTAAAAAAAAACAGATGTTTAAAAAAATCCAGGAGTTTTTTTACCTAGTTACTATTTTCGGGCGATGAAATATTCTAGGATGTTTTAAACGGCATAATAAAATACGATAAAAAATATTTGAGGTTTCTTAGACATAGAAATAATTGAATTTTTAATAAGCTTCACACACTAACGTAATAACACTATTATTATTGTGCTGACTGAGACCACATACTAAGTTCATAACGCACAAGCGTCTTCAATCATTTTACTTAATGAATCTCTGTCTCTCTCACTCTCTATCAATTCCTCCTTTTCTTCCCATTCTTCTTCTCAAGTAACCTAACAATGTATTTTCTTATATTAGCCGACAATGCACCACGTTAGTTTGATGTTGTTAATAACCATGGACGGCAGCATCCACTTACTATCAAGTGGATCGTCAAATCGTTTGTCGACTATTTTCATAGAAATGTGCTTCGTCAATCTCGTTTTCTCAGGTTTTGGTATGGCAAATAGATATATTAAGAGAAATGGGCAGGAGACTTGTTGGACGAGTAAAAACTTAAATGAGAAATAAATTAAGGCGATTTGAACTCGTCTCGGCTTTTAAATGTATGCATAAACGTACGAATTATATAAGTAATGGCGACGAGCCCTTAACCAGCTTTACAAAATTTAAAAATGCATATTAGAAGTATGTAGGCTCGCTAGCGAATCCCTGGTGTTTATGTAAGTAAGTAATAGCATGCCCAAGGACCTCCTATTCACAGAGAATTCCCATTTTCTATGATTTTAGATATATTTAGAGAACACATGTCTTCAGACGATAAATAATTACTTTGGGTAAGGCAATTAAGAACAAATTTCTTAAATAAATATTCTCATTAACAATAAACACAAGCAAATAAAGAAATCAAAAATCAAACATAGTATCGCTCCGCTCGTAGGATTTCACGACTTTACAACACATCATAACTTCTAAACACTGACACAATCCAGTTATTTTTTACTTTTCTAAAACATATCAATATTAAAAAACATCGAGAATGTATATTGATAAATCCGCTGCCGAAATTGGGGGATTACGAGAAATCCGCGCACGAATCCGCCATTAATCACAATAAGACGAACGCAAACAACGGGTGCTATCTGGAATATTCCAGAAAGATCTCTGGAGAAACTTTGTCGAAACTTAGCAGGTGAAACGGTTTAAATGAATCTCTTTTTGAATGGCAAGAGATTACAAAGAGCTTTTGTTAATACTTCCAACATTGTATTATAAACTTGACTGTAACTTAACTTTACTTGAAACTCATTATAGTTAAATTAAACATTTCTAGAGCGCCATTTCCTTTGAATTTAGTTTTCAACTAGTAGTTGCTGGACACAGGATATTACTTAATTAAGTCCTCAAGTTTGGTCGTGGTCACAACCGTCCGCAGAGATCGATCATTAGAACTGAATTACTAACGCTTTGCTCAAAAAGAAATCGAATTGAAACTTTTTAAATGACCGCGATATTGCATCACAACCAGCCAGTGTCTAGAGCTCTAAAGTAGGATAGAACGTCTTATAACCAAAGTGTACTGTAAGCAGTATCCAGGGCCACGTTGCGTAAAGCAATTTGTTTATCATACCTTCAAATCAAAATTGCAGTCTGTCGCACTGTTTTATTATAACAACGGCTTGGATTTTATTCTTTGTGGTTCTTGGGTATTGCCTTCTTCCTTTCTTTAACGGATTTAAATGTGATGCTATTTTTGAATTTTCTTTAAGCATTCATTTGTTACTTGCTGAATAATACATGACACCTCTTTTTGTGTACCTGTGTGTGTATCAATATTTGAAGGTCCACTGCTGGACATAGGCATTCCCTAATTTGCGCCACTCAGACCGGTCCTGAGCACTCTGAATCCAGAGAATACTCGCTGTCTTCTTTAGGTCGTCAGTCCATCTGGTCCATCTGCAACCTATAATTTTATATAAACACGTTAAAATAAAATGTTATATGGATTTTAGCGGCGATTTAAATAAACTATTTATCCATAATCCTCAAATTAGTTACCTAGCAAATGCCAAAATGACACAATTGGTTACTTTACCTACTGACTTATTCAGAGATTATGGATAGATTAATTATTGAAAACGGTGATTAATTGTGCCACTCGTACCCGACACAGCGGCTTATGTCGATTCTAAGTGATCTACCGTCGATCGAAGCGGACGCAGTTGGAAATTGGGTGAGTGACTGCAGGGCGATGGAGAAAAATTATAGGGCACTTCTGTGACTATTGTTTGATTAATCAAATAAAACGATCGATCCTGACTTTTGTTTTAGAATTACGAGCAATTGCTATGCTCGACACCTTATAGTAGTATAAAAACTTTTGCCACATAGGCTAGTCACTGACCCTTTTAGCAATCAACACTGCAGAAAGCAACATGGAGTATTATGGCCTTCTCAATTATAAAGTGGGCGTGATCTTGGGCCGATATTGCGCCATCTGTTCTATAAAATAATTAAAGTGCGTAATGTGTATGAAAGAAAATACTAAAAAAAAACAATTCAATGCTTATTTTATGTCTCAAAATAAATAATTCTAACATTTATTTACATGCAAATTCTGTTTAACATTGGCAATTAACCATTTTGTATGAGAATACCTGATGCAATTTCAGAATGTGATGTAGTTGCAAGCTTCAGGTATGACTACAAATTAGTTTGAACGTAACTCGAAGTTGGAATTAACCGTTTTAAATGTAAGCAGCACACGCGAGAAAACTTAACCTAAGTTTAGTCTAGACTGAGGAGAAACTCATTTACTTGCAAACTGGATTTGCCGACTGACGACAGGTAACTTGATAAGACTTGATTCGTGTATGCAAGATTTATTAGCCCCTACCCTCATTCTTGTTTTTATTTTCACACAAAATATGTCAATGCGTGCAACTACCTGAGTAGTCCAATGATAAGAGCGCAGTAACGTAATAAAATCTTATTCACTTTTTCTTAAAGATTCATAACTGGACGAAATCCCGACGCTGGCAAACTATTCCAGTACTTCGCGGCACGCATAACAAATATCGTATGTATACTCGACGTACGAGGACAATACATAGGATATACTAATACATTTGTATCATCATATCATCATACAGACTTATTATTATACCTTTATCACTTCACTTCGGAAATTGTAGAAAAGTATTGCTATATATAAATAAATATAAATAAAAATGCTTGAATATACCTATATGAAATCGATGAACTCAAAAGCTATTCGACCGATCATTATAAAAATTGGTATGTATAGTTTCCACGGAGAACATTTATTTTATATGTTATGCTCATGGATATAACTCGCCACCAAGTGGCGCTGCCTTACCAGCTTTCGTATCGTTTGAAAATTAGTATGTAGAAGTATTTACTCATGGAGAATAAGATTATGTTATCCTTATTGATGCAACTCGCTGTCAGGTGGCGCTGCGACTTAAAAATAAGAGTTTATTTTTTAGGAAGAATTAAGGATGCAACAAGTCGAGTCATGCACAAATTTTGTTGAATTATGGAATTCAGATGGAATGGACTTTTCAAAACGAAATATGCTACTTTTCACGACAACTACAAAAAGTTTATTCGATAGCCTGGCATTACGTAGGCAAAGCCATAAACGGGAAGCTAGTAGTGTATAAAGAAATATAATAAAAAGGTCTTCCGATTACTTAACCAGCTAACATGTTGGAGTTGAAATAACTGTTTAAAATGTAAGCAGAACACGACGCTAAGTTCTGTGAGCAGCTCCGCTGAGCACTGTCGGCATCTCATTTGGCGCCAAACGAGAACACAAAATCCTTGTATAAAGTAAGAGTTGCGGAAGATTTGAACAAACTTAAATTGATGAATACATTACCACTACGGCTAAGTATTGTTTCAAAGAAAATAAGTATTCGTTGCAAGAAAATGGTTTTATTTATGTTATATTATAAATGAACTGTTTAGTTCAAGTTTAGATTTAAATAAATATATTTTACATTCTAACAACATAACATTTTATGTGTAATAATAATTGAGCTCTTTCGATAGCAAAGTAGGCTATTTGCCGGCTCGTGTAGTCCAATGATAAAAAAAGTAAAAAAAAAAATATGCTTCTGTAATCACATTACGTTCGAGATGACGGCACTGTAACCATTTAACGAGATAACATAAAAGATTTATTAGCATGTAGGTCAACAAATTATGGCTTGCTTGCAAATATTTCGTGAAATAAACATAATATCATTCTGGTGGGAGCGTTGCTAATTCCACAGGATCGTGGTTTTAGAATCATCTGACCATAAAACGGCAGGCCATAAATGCTTTTAGCTTTTTGGGATATTTTATATGTTCGGTTAATACGTTGTGTATTGACCGCGCATCTGTTATATAAATGGTAATTTTAGCCTGTATTTTATTTTGAAAAAGGAATATTCGTTGCGAAATTGCTAACGTTGGCTTACTTTGAAGAAATTAATGTTACAAATGTAAATTACGTTTGAATTAAACAACACAAATGATTATAATTTACGAAATCCATTGTGAGTGTTCAAATGTACTAAAATTACTTTTGTTATTTATGAAATAAGAACATAGATAAATGTTTCCGTTAAAAAATCATTGCCGGTGAAAGAAAATGTAAAAGTTAATATCTTAATTAATGTGTACTACGTCTGTTAAAATAATAACTAGTCTAGGCTTGTAAAAACCCACTATCTTCCGCCTGTGCCTTCGACCAGGGAGGAGCGGTTTGATTTTTTTTTTATAAAACATATTATATTTTAATCTATAACTAACTTTAACCTCAAATAAACAGAACAGAGTACTTTCAAGCACTAAGAATAAATGTCGATCTTAATGCATACTTTATTCTTTACCAAGTAATCATTCCGCGACTCAGAAATTCTCGAAATCATTATTTCACTTTTATATAACGTAACAATGAGTACTTAGAAAGGTTTTATTGATAATTCTTCCTTTCAATTCTTTTTCCCTATTGAACTCACTTAGAATTTGTATGAAAAACGTCATTTATCGTTTAAGAAATATAAGACACGGTTTTCAAGCTTCTATTTATATGTACACAATTATATAAAACGGTTATATGCCATTGTTTTTGGGCATTCATCTTACGCAGTACAAACACCAAAACAATAAAATATAAATATTATCCCAAAGAGAAAAAAACGGAATACAATAGTATATGTATATTATTTCGAGTTTTATATTAAGACATGGAGGGACGGAATTAATAGCAGATTTAGATAACCGGTCCGTACAGCCAGATTTATCCGTTTAATGTAAATCTGTATAATGGTTAATATATGATTGATACACTAACATCTTAACATTACCTGTTCCATCCCAATGAAATGTATTTTTGTAGAATGATGACCTTATACTGGAGATGGGAAGTCTGTGCTAATTTAAAACTTCTGCAGCGGTTTACGCGTGATTGGAAAACAAGCATCTTTACAAACTTTCACATTACAATGTTAGTAGGATACTTATTACTCAGTATCTAATATTAGCACTCACATTATAGAATGAAAAATGCCACTTTTTAACAATAAATCTACCTTTTTGAATTCACATCAACGATAAACATAACGTATCATTCAATGCCTATATGAATTTTGAAAACCTTGATATGAATCGAGAAGAAATTCAAGGTAGCATCGTGCTACATAATATTCGTACCCGATGCCAACCAGCTTGGGACGATACAATGGTTTTACCGCCTGGCAATCTTCCACGCATAAAAAGCTCTTCTTACTAAATTTTCGTATCAAATACGCTTGAGTTTTCTGCACAATATGATTTCTATAGAAGGTTTTCATTGCGAGGACTAACAAAAAGAAATATTAGAAATATAAGCGTGGAAAAAGCGAAACATTTCCACAGAAAGGTAATAATAAATGGTAAGAACCTTTACTTTAGGAATTATCAAAGAAATCCCCGGGCAAATTAGAAGAATGTTTTGTTAATCAAGGTAGAATTAACCTTATTTCTCTATAATAGAATAATACTTCACTGCGGGGGAATTGAGATTTTCGTTAGGCCTTTTACTAATAGCTTTTTCAACGTACTCTGATTGCACGAAGATAAATTAAAGAGATATTGTTCTTTATTCAATTAAAAGCAAACTTGAGAGCTAAATAGAAGCCACTTATCCTTTAATTAGAACTACAGTCTCAGGCACAAGGCGCTATAGCGGTTGCTCACACCCAATGAAATCGCCTCTCAAATATTTATTCCTACAAGTTGCTCATTCACTTTCTCGATATTGCCTAGATGGCAGCGCATGGATAAATACCAGTGCAAACACTAGGAGCATATAAACTTTAGCGGTATGTGACAATAATTAGATCAATTGCTCCGAAGATTACCGGAGTCGGTCCGTTATCAACGTTGATCGCCCGCAGGCTATCTTGATACGATTAGGGTTGAATTGATTATTCCGTTACAGGTGGGTACCTTACTTACAAATGTTATGGACAGAACGATGACAATTATACATATTATTATGTATGGTATTTTTTACTAGTTACCCTCTTTGCTTCGCTTCCTAACATATGCCTTGATAGATTAATTACCCCACACTCTAAGAATTGCTTAAGGTCCACTCTACCGTAGCATATTATGCCAATAATAAGTTATTTGTCAGGATTCTTTAAGTGGACGTCATAAAATTGTCTTCTTTATATTTTAAGCGTTTAAAATAAAACTTACACTATTATTACCCCAAGCGTTACCATACGTCAGTGAATACCGAATACAAATTATTAATAATGGTTTATATAATTAAATTGGGTTTTGAAGGTATTTCCTTCAATTTTTT
>DWPA01000849.1:0-21490 GCA_018251375.1 Calpodes ethlius
TCTTGATAAAGCCTCCTTACCTCACACCCTTCATGTTAATGTACTCCGCCAGACGGTGACAACCATTTTTTGGCCCACTTGGTTACATTATGGGCGCTATAAAGAGTATTTCAAATTATATTTTCCGTGTCCATTAAAAGGAGATGTACCCGTCTCTGTATATTTTAAACGTAACTTTTGTAAACGTAACTTGATGTTTATTGTTATTTTTGAACTTTTATGTGATTGTTATTAGCCTCTGTAAACATTGTAATTGACTTAAGTCGATGAATTAATCGCTGTGATTATAATAATGTATGGGAATTATTCACGTGTAAATTTCTGCTATCAATTTCATTGTCTGCAAAGTGGGTGTAAGTTAAAGTAGATGTAAAATTTATGCATTTTTTTGTGAATGCTAAAACAGGTAGCCGTGTTAATTTAAAAAAAGTAGTTTACGCAACAACAATTGTCCGCCGTTGTCGGTCTTTAGGCACAAAAGTTAGCTCGCCGTGCAAGGTAATAAAATGTTCAAAACTTCGTAAAAATATGCCGTCATAAACAAAGAGCTTCGGATGCAAAGTTAGATAAAGAACATCTCACACACCTGAGTTAGAAAATTGCTTTTTTCTAAGCGCCTCCAGTTATTTACGCAACTTTCTCCAAGAATAAAAGAAGTTTCGTGGAAGAACTTTCGTATTTTTTTTCTGAACGGGACGTCGGGATAAATCATATCTGGATCCGTATGATATGACGGCTCGAATGGAACAAATGTTGTAACAATAAAAATATTGTGACTCGTGTTTAGAAAACAATTGTTCCGGTGTTTTGTTGTGAAAGCTTTTTAGAACAAAGCCAAAAATCGTAGGTGAGCGTGAAATTTTACGAATTTGTGAGGTCAATTCATCCTTATTTTACTGCATAAAATAGACCCTTATCACAACTAGTTAAAAACTAATTACTGGGGTGACACCACCTTTCCATAAATCCCGCTCGGCTCCACCGAATTGCCCTGACAAGTTATTTTTAAGAAAAAATCCCCCGAGGCCCGGCCTCACTCTGCCCCCCTCGCCTCCAGAGGAATTCATCACGATTTATATTCATGGCATAACAACGTGAGCCAGTTTAGGGCGATACCGTTTAAATTACAAACTGCTAAATAAAACTTGTCTAGCTTTACAAATATTTATGTGTTGATACTTCTTCATCATTTGTTCTTAAACCGTGTAAGAATATTTAATTCCAATCGCCTTTCTGTTAATGCTGTTATTACAAGAATTTTATTGTAGAACCAGTAAGACGAGACGTGGATACTTTTTACTAATGTTTTGCGAGTAAATGATCCGTCTGTTTCTTATCGGCATTGGTAAAGAATGACTCAGTAAGAAATAAGTATGCAAATAAATCAATATTCGTGATTGGTTATAAATAGAACGAAATTCTTATTTGTAATCAATCACAAATGTAGGTATTGCTCCTGACGGCTGGCGTGGAATCTTTCATTCGTATATAATGCTCCTTTAATAATTTCCTTTATAGTATAATTAATTATTACTCGTTTCAGAATCATTACAAGCATTGTTAAAATATTTAGTTCAATAGGTACAGCCCAGTAAACAAGTATCTCTGAAACTTCAGAATATACGCAACCATTTTGTGTTCATTCCCTACGCTACCGTACCTTAAATTGCATTATACACACATACATTAATTAACTAAGTAAGGGGCACATTAATCAAGGATCCTTTACCGTTTGCCGCATGGTGTTCACGTAAATCGTGCACCATGTGGCTCTGAATGTTGGAATGTTTCAAACAGAGACTGTAACTCTTGGACGGAACTACAAATCAAATTTGGTTTAGCGGCGGAAGCGTTTAGTGCCGGTTCGGCAACTGTTTAAGGGCCATTACTTATTAGGCAGGGACCTGGTTTTATTTGAGGATTCCGTGATTCATTCTGTGCTTCCTTGAAGAAATAGAGTAGATATAGTAATATGATAAGGTTATTAGAATAATGCCTCATTTCTACTATAGTCTCACAAGGATACTGCATCCCTAAGTAAAATAGTTAACACTACATAATTAATTATTTTTATATTAAAACGTGTTTTCGTAGATGACACAGGTCAAAAATTTAATCTTGTAATTATAAAACTCGTGTTTGTTAGTACAGGTATAAATTTTAAAAGCAATGCTTGTAAAATTCTTTCGCCGTTTCTTCTTCGAGAAAATATATCTTTTTGAAATGAAGGTTAAAACAAAAAATACGTTAACATAATATGTATGTATAACACTACACCATTAAATCACCATTCGAACCATGAGTTGGGATAGCAATCCAACCTAAGTAAATACAATGAATAAGAAAAAAATATACGTAGAAATTATTCACGAAATGATTTTGAATGAATGTGTAGAATTTGAGAACTTCTTTGAAATATTTAATTTGAATCATATCTGTCTAATCGAAGTTTATATTTTTCAAGTCCTTGACACCATTGAACGTATTGAAAAGACTACTGGATTTGAAGGGGTGTGCTAGCTCAGGGCACCGTTGGGGGTGGTTCCACCATAATTGATGACGTTCTTAGCTCAGCAGGGCGGCGTGGAATTATCATTGCGCCACGACACTCCGGTACAAGCCCTCATTAATTTGTGATTAGCCCGCAGTTAAAAGACTTGTAGGGGCTTTCTTCTAATTAGATACATAATCAGTACCTTTAGGAGATTCGAGCCAAGTGGCATTGTTGGATGATTTAGTTTTACTTTATACTGTTTGTGGATTCTATAACGATATTTATAGTTTACTTTTTCACGATTGACATCACAGTAGTTTCTGATGTTTTATCTTATAGTTTTTCTACGCAAGAAGTTGCTACTGCTATTACTAAGTAGTACTACTACTGTCAGTTCTGATACTGTTGAAAGTAAACTGAAACTCAAACACTGCTATCAAAGAGAAAACGTTAAGAATTAGATACTATCATGTATGACAAAAAAATATTTTTCAAAATCATTTAAGACCTGGCTATTTTGAAGTGTATCGATATTCTTCTTTTATTTAGTTCAAACTTATTTAGTCTACTAGTCTTGACAATTTCATAGCAAAACACCAAGGTAAAGATTTAATACATTGCCTAAATATCATTTACTTGAATCGGCTTAAAAAGTGACTTATTACTATAAACTGCAGCTGTGAGATAATTTTAACGCGTTAGAGAGCCATTTCTCGGGTTAAGTGACCGATTTCTGTATAGACATCGCGTTATTGTCATCTTTATTGTTACCACTTAATATCAGATCATTGATTTGTTAGTTGTCTGTATGAGTTAAAAAAAATATATTAGCAAAAAATTCTTACATATTTTTACTTAATTTCGCAAACTTCGCCGTATGCGTAGCGTCAAAAAATGAGTGTAATATCTTAAAACTTATCCCCCTAATAAATATCTTAAGCATCGTTTACCCGAAATGCGGCAAAAACGTTATCCCCCTACTGTTTATTTAAAGGTGGATTTGTACGATATTTATTTTGGCATGCACATGCTTGGGGGAAATCCCATCTTATCAAAGGGAAGTTTAAAATCTCGTATTCAATTCATATAGGTATATTAAAAATTTATCACAATTACTCAATTGAACGAAAAGTAAAATTTTGTTTACATGATAAATTTAACAGTTAATAATAAAGAATATACTACTTGTTTATTGAAATAAAAATCTGTTTATTTTCAACATTCTAAAAATTAATTTTACCCTAAAAGTAATAATATATACCTACTTGAATCGGTTTGATGAACTTCATAAAATCTGGTATGTATATCAAAATTAAATGTTCAATATCTTTGAACGGGAATAAGATAACAGGAAAACAATAAGATAAATTTATACAACCTATATAATGAATATAATTTGATATTCCAAATTCGTTTAGATATGTTGCTCCCCAGCGACATCTATATTTCCCAAGCTAAGTGGTCTCGCTAAGAAAGCCTACATATAAGATTAATTCGGTTAGAGGGGCTTCGTAGCCAATTTGTCTGATTGCTACCGATATACCGATGTCAATTTGCTTGAGTTACCTATATCTTACTACGCCTTTCAATAAATTTAGACCCTATCTTTGCGTCCCTATCAATAAATATTTGTGCATGATCAGTCCAATAAACTTGCACAGTTGAATTATTTTTTATTTATTTAGACTTTCTAAATGGATTGTTTAGGGACAGTGTAATGTAGCAGATGAAAGCGATTGGTTTCTGTGTATTTGCTTAAAATAATATTGGAGCTTTTTAATACAAAATTTAAATGCGTAAGAGTCAATATTGCATTAATTGAATGAACTATACCTACACGTAAATTAAAAGAATTATTACACAAATAATACCTAGTTAAGGCCAAAAGTTTCTTTAATATTTGATATTGTGTCATCTATCTCCAAATAATTATTAATATTTCATTTATGCGTCAGTATCTTAGAGTATTTCTAGTGTAGGAAAATCTCAGTAAAAGTTTGTGGATGAGCGGACATTGGTTATAAGTTATAAGCTGAATTTTGTTTATATTCCGGAAAAGGTGAGATCTCATAAAATAATCAAGTAGCACCTCATAGACTGTAGGGCAAATTGTTAATTAGAAAGGTTACGTATCCGACCCCACCGGCCATTACCATCAACCGGTACACGCCTCTTTCGGGTAAACGCACCAAATCTCGACGCAAGGGGAAAAATCAAACAGTAAATATCGGAAAGCAATCCGAGGTGATTCTATTACATTGAGTTAAGTAAAGTAGGCTTAAAGGCCTTTAGGCTTAGTTTGTGGACGTTGAAATATATATGTCAGTGTGTAAAAAGTTTTTAAACTACTTATTTTTGACATAAATAACGTAAGTTCTGATTATATCAGGTTTATTATTTTTGTAGAAATGGAAATAATAGGAAGGTAATATGTGCAACAATATATCATCCTTACTGGGCATTAAAATTGTTCTCTATGCCGAAGCTTATTACATGGTTAAATTATATACTATACAAAAACGATATATGAATAGGTGGACTTAATACATACATATGTCTTCAAATAAACTAATTAAAGGAAATTTTACTAAGGTGCACCAATAAAATAATTGAAATACTTAATTCAAGAACAGAGTTTTCAGTTCGCGTGCTTAAGACATATCTACGCCTGCGAGGATTGTGAGCTTCTCGAAGTGTCTCTATCTAAATAGATCTCATGCAATGAGACCCTCGCCTTTTCGCACTTCGTAGGTACTTTTAATTGGCACTTAAATATTTTACTGTATTTCTCCCTTTGTTATTTTAATGTTTACTATTCAAGAATAAAAGGGTAGGTAACAATTTAAAGCTTATACCTACATTTTAATTACGAAACGAAATTATTTCGAATGATAGGTTATATTTATTTGAAATTTTAGTTTGTTATAGTGTTTAGCCTCGTAGTACTAAAATATTCTTATCTAAGAATATCGTATCAATTTCATAGAGTTTTTTACGAGTGAAAGTAGAACCTAAATGTCGGCGTGGTTGTGGATGCGAACAGGGTTGAAAGTATGCCTTCGATTGAGATAAGGCGTCACATTCAAGATATTTAAATCGATTTTCCCCAATTTTCCGTGGGCAGGCGGCCGTAAGTCCCAAGCAGAATTGCTACGATATTAATGTTTTCCAGATTTCCCCTTTTTAAATGACTCTTATATGGTAGTAGCTTAGGTTAACCTTTACACAACAGAAGTATATTTTAATATTAAGGTACCTTATCAATAAGTAAATACATAACTCAACTGAATCAAATATCTAACTATATACGGGATTGTAAATAGATCGAACCGTCACAGTGGTATTTACCTTGCATATCAATTTAAATGTATAAAAACTGAGTTCTAGTCCATTTAGTTATCGATAATATATTGATATGCAAATATAAACAATGATAAAGTTTGCAAGATATTTTTGTTATTATCTAATATATTTTTTGTGGAGAGCAATTTTAAGACGCAATTTTTAACTTACTTTCATTTATAATTATATTTAATGAAATTATCTCTAAAATTCACACAATCCATTTACATAGGTACCGAATTTCTGGTAACGCTTCACCCGACTCAATTTATCCCGTGTCGCGGCGGGACCGGGGGCTATTGTTCGCCAAATGAACTGCCGATGTAGGTACAGTCTGAACACCATGCTTACACTCTGTTCGGGACACGAATACCACTCGACGCCTATTTGTTGATGAACTGTACATTTCATCACAGCTGTATGTCGAAATACAAGACTATTTAAGCAATCCTTCATACTAAATTATTTTTAAATAAAAATTCTTCAAATGAGATGATACATTTACACACGTATCTACAATAGTTCTTGTAATTAATGGTTTTAGTTCTATGAATGAGTACTTAATTAGCATTCAGTGTCTCCGTTTAGATACTAAAATGAATATGTAACAACGTTATTCTTAATGTGTATACCTACTGGATTTTTGTGAAACAAAAATACAGCACACTAATACAGATACATTATTCAAGCAATATTGTATTATTCAAAATTATATCAAACAACTGTAAGACCATGTCATAAAAAAGTCAATGGTACTTGTATCAACCCTCGTGAGCCTTTAAATACTGTTTCATTAAAGAGTTTCGCGTATTTCTCCCAACCGGAACCTATTTGTTGGGCCGCTATTTAAAACATTCGCCTTCTGTTTACATAGATCAGATAGGTTCAACAAAGGCTTTTGTAATTAAGAAAGATATTTTAAGTTGCCGCCGGCTTGCCTTTATACGCGGAATGAATCTGTTGGATTAAGTGCGTTTCAAGTTTTGTTAGATGGTGGTAAATGTTTTATCTTTTATCTCATAAATACTTTATAATGAGTAAATTAGTGAAAAGTAGGAGGAAGCTACAATGAAAAACTCATTTAAAATTCCCATCACCTACCATGTCACATTACCTCGTAAACATGTACAGAGTAATAACACCTATAAATTTTCACCTTTTTGTATTAAACCATGGGAATATATACTCTACATTGGACCAATATCCAAAAGATGAATGGAACACGCAACGCAGTATATTCGAACAGCTCACAAAAATAAATTTCCCGCTCCAACCCCAATTTAGGAGTGCATTATTTTCGCTTTCACAGACATCCGATACAATTAAAATCTTCTTTAATTAAGGGACAGCAATGAATCATTCGCACGTGGTGCACAGTTTTCCACTTCTGTGCGTGTTTGCATGGAACAGAACGGCTAAGCCAAATGTCTGATTAAAGCAAAATCGTTCATGTCACACGTCCCTAAAGCTCAATTTCGTTGCTACTTGAAACGTGTTTAAGACGTAGGTGTAAGTAGTTTTCCGGTATCTCTTTTCACTTTGTCGCCGTTCCGTTATTTACTCGTACGAGTAGGTACGTGAGGGATGCGAGCAATAAATTTGGACGCACAAACATATTTGACGTTTACAAATACCGCCAAAATTGGTTTTCTCGGTGTTACTGCCTGTTATTACAACCTTTGTTTATTTCATACTTCATTCACGAAACGACCTGACTTATTAACTTACCGTGAATGAAAGCAAACTATTTGGTAACGATTGTAGATTAGTGGTGCTTACGAGCATACATTTAGTTTCTGATTCCTGTTTTCGACAAAATAAGACATTAATGTATGCAAGATATTAACGTGACACAGAATCTTCAACTGAGTTAACAGATAGAAAGCAATAGAGTTTTAAAATGAGTCGAATCCAATAAACCTAATGTTTACAATTCGTGCTGTAATATATTGCACTTAACGCACGATTTACAATTTCCTTGCTCGTATTCTCGAGGTTTTTTACACTAAACGCTTACTCTGTGATTCAACTCATCGAAGCTGTTTCTAAATATATATTTTAAAATTAGATTGCCTTCTAATATTTGCTATAATTCTCCCACGCATACGACGTATTTGATGTTCGTAATATGACGCAAAAGAACAGTAATTTAAAATGATTAGTTATAAAAATAACAAACCGTAAACAGTAGTTTAATTATGATTTTAGCTTTTAGTGAACTTAAATAGACCCATTCGTTTGAGTGCATGGAGATTTTTCTGAACAATTTAGCCGTTTTTCTAGTGGAAACGAATGATTTATTTGTCTTCAAACAATTAGCAATAAATATGTTTGAGAGACGTGGCCGAAAATTGGCGGCAGAAAAATAGATCATGGTGTAAACGAGGTGCGATTCGCAATCCGGGCGTGCCGGGTGTCCGGGTGTCCGGGCGTCCGCCGGGGGTTGTAATTCAAGTGACAAATATCGAAGGCCACAATTCATATTTCTGCTATCTCGGCGCTTGTGTCGCCATCTGTGCCGCAGGGACGCTCGCCATTGGTTCTCCATCAACCGGCGGCATGATCTATTTTTGTTGGGAGCAAAACATTGTTTTTTCCTTCGGGAAATGTTTTATAAGTATTTTAGGGTCGGTACGTGATGTATTTTGAGACTTCGCGGTTAAGGGTGATTTGAAATGATCAATAAACTGCATTAGAGAGGATATCGTAATTGGTATAGTGTATTGGAAATGTTCGCTTTCGTGTTAGGTATATAATGTGGGTTCCAGTAAAAATATTATCAAACGAGATTGAATTTTTTGATACTCGCGTAGTTTATCTCTCCGTGATTTACATTTTATTGTCTGTAACTGTAAAATAGTCGGAAAATAGTATTGTGTTCAGAGCGCATGCATTATCGAGATCGAATTTCACGTGCCCATATAATTTTAAGCTCGTAAAGCCCGAACAATAATTCACTGGGAGCATTTGCGGAAAATGCATTTTATTGTTAAAACGTGAATTTTATTTATCGTCGACAACCCGTGGTGGGGTTGCAGTGGGCTGGAGGGGGTTGATTTGCAGTAGCTGCGCATCGAAGCCACCCTTTGGCACGGATTATTTATACTAAAGGTAATTTCCCCGGTTCATTATTGGGAAATGCAACATTTGTGCATTTCACGGGCTGTCATTTGCAGTTCATTAAAAATAAACTTCGACCGCAATGTATTCTGCCAATATATTCTCGATTTTATGACGTTCTGCCGAACGATTTTATTATCTGTGATGCTGACAAAAATGTATGCAAATTGTTGTTCAGACGTATGTTTGTATTACCTCGACATAGACGAAATGACGCATTGATAATCGCAACCATGCCTTCATTTTCATCCTTCGTCATAATGTCCAGTTCGTCTGTCTCTAGAATTCCATTTCGAACAATCAACTTCGCGCACGTGTGGACCTGAAGCGTCGACCTGAAACAGAAAAAAGTCCGTCATAAATTCACTTGTTACCGAGGGCCTCGTATTATCGCGGGAATTTAAATTGTTTACTTAGCAGTACATGAGTCATACAAAAACAGTCGTACTTCATCTTATAGCTAGGTTTAGCACGCACTAAGGGCCTTCCGGCGCGATAGTCATCGAGAGGCGTTGCCGCACTTGCCACTGATCGCAACGCCTCAACAACATTACGCCATTTAATTGTAAATTGCTACTGGTTTATTGCCACTACGTGCTTGTAATACATTTAACCCTTTGTAAGTAGGTAAACGCATTAATCTACATTTTGATTTTCAATCACTTACTTATTAGTAGATAAATGGGTGTATTCTTACGATACAGTTATCTCCAGATGAAGTTAAAAAAAGATTTTGGGTTACATAGCAACAAGATATCTGCCTAAACACTTTTGAAAATAATACATAATGAATATTTCTAACGTTTACCAGATACGTTCTGAAATTTCTTACATTTAAATAAATTCCAAACAAAAGCTGTTTACTTGACAAAGTCCTTACAAAGTCTAATTTGAAGTCGACCGATATTTTTCATTATTATCAGAAGCATGTGTTCAATACTACCATATTACATTTGTATAATACGAACAAATTAAAACGTCATTCTTATTCTTACTGTGTCTATTATTCTTTAAAACCGGTCTATGAGTTTGGATTACGCAAGATGAACGTTATGTACCTAACACGCATCACAAAGAGGGGTCAGCTACTACAAGCTGACTGAATCATTATGACTTGTATACTTACTATGTTAAAGCGCTCAGAACCATATTTACAATGTTTAATGTATTTCCTAGTACACTAAGATATGGTAATTTTATGTTATCGAATGCACTTGGTATAAAAATTACACTGCCTTACATTGTAGTCGACACGAAAAATAGGTTCGAAACTAAGTAGATATATGCTTGGTCGTTATAGTGGATCTTTTCATCTACCGCTATTTAGTACAAGCGGAAGAAAGCCAACAGAATAAAAAGCAAACTGAACAAGAAATAAAAAGGGGGAGCTCTTTTAAAAGCTATTTAGCTCCAATCCCTAGATAGCGTCTACCGCAACGGCTGGACCGTTTTTTCCGCTGAAAGCCAATTTGGAATGAATCACAGTAAAAGTGGCGAGCATCTGTGCTAATTTACCTACGGGCCGACAGTCTAATGCGAGTCGTTCGATCGTAAATATCGAATCGCGACCGAGCGCCGAATATCGAAAGCCGGCATTAGTCGGATACAGCTAATACACACGGGGGTATGTGCGATAAATTATCGCATGTTCATTTGGCCTCCGATGTTTAATCTGTCCGGCGATACTGTACTGCCCCCGGGTATTTTGAATTTTGAATAGACCGGAAATTTTAAGATTACGCAAGGAATATTTTCATTGTTTACTAGCTCTTCCTACTACCTATTAAGAGTCTTAAGTTTAAACTATTATTTAACACGAGACAGATGTACTTACGCTGATATTCATTTTAATGACATTTAATTTTAATTTATATTAATACAGTTGTCTAGCTGTTTATGAATAGAGTATGAATATTTTAGTTTTGTAACTCTTGAAGTTAATATATCTGTTTTATATCTGACACTATATAAAATGATTAATACCCAGATCTGTAAAATTCTGTCAGGAAAAGTAGTTTTAAACATAAACAAATGCTTACAACTTTTGCTAAAGCTGTATTTTATTAATTCCAGAGTTCGACAACTTAGCGGTTTCTGTTCGGAAATGTTTCAGTGTTGTCGCTATAAATATTGGAAAAGAACACGAATGTGCTTTACTAAATTGAACTGTGACAATCGTATCTGTCTCTACGATCAACGTACCGACTCTACGTCGGCCCTAGAGGCATGGCGATATTAGCATCACTGCTACCGTTCGATACATATGCGTAATGTAGAGTCGCGTTCAATGTTTGTAATTTCGGTAGTGAATACAGACATTGTATTGGAATTATTTGATTAAATTATATCGAAATGTATATTAAGATTCCTTTTAGATATTTTTAAATCATGATTGTTATGTCCTAATAATATTACCTAATTGTTTAAATGTATCAATAATCGTATTATACATAAATGTATTACTATGTACCCAATCCGATTGTATTATTATTTTGCAAATATATTTTTTTACAATAATATTATAACTAATCAAAACTTTCTTTTCATTTCAGGTACATATTTCTCACATTATAAGCTGTAGATGTCTACAAACTGTAAGTTTCACTCAGAAAAACCATTCACAATCACGCGTGCCTTATCAAACGTCTTTGATATGCAATAATGGAGGCAATGTATCAAACTAGCTATCTAACTTAACGCAATTTGAAGTATGGCGGCTCTTAAGACGGTACCACCCCCCAAAAAGAGCGGGTGGAGGGAGAAA
Organism: Calpodes ethlius; assembly: GCA_018251375.1. NCBI lineage: Eukaryota > Metazoa > Arthropoda > Insecta > Lepidoptera > Hesperiidae > Calpodes > Calpodes ethlius. The sequence goes on from DWPA01000849.1 coordinate 11,721, forward strand.
GGGGACTTCCTTATCGCAGAACTGCAGCCACTTCCCCGTTTACCTTAAGATCTTTAATATTAAATAATATACTACAGTTAAAGCCGCCTAAAATATATTGCCGGACTGTATTTTATTGTTCCAACAGCCCTTTATTTATACCTGTTAAGGATATACCTACCTAATAACTTATATAGATACTTCTTATTTTAAGAGTTCTATTTGTAACCTTTATTTATAAAAAATGGTAAGGCGTCTACTTAAACAAGGCGATATTGATAGTTCATCTTAAAGTTAGTAATTACTCGCATACAATTAATCTCACACTTTTAGACAACCCTACATACACTCACACACAATATAATACAAGAAACAGAAAAAGAAATATAGCGGGGAGATTATAATACTGATTTATCTGTTACTACAATTTTATTTAACTACAAAATTTAGTTTCAATAATGGCTTATTTATCAACATCAAAACTCATCAAGCTCATTATTATTTTGATTTGAATATGTTTGTCTATCTGTGTGTATGTTTGTGTATGTGTGTGTGTGTGTAATCGCGTTTGTGTGTGTAAACGCGCGCGTGTAACATAGATACACATTGTGTTAATTAAAAGCGTGAGTGAGTGCATTCCGAGGTTGGAGCATACGTGCATAAAGCAAGCGGCCATCTAACTAAATTATTTAACGTCTTCATTCCCCGCGGTGCACGCAGGTCGCATGCCGGCGCGCGGATGCTAAGATACATGGACTTTGCATAGAAGTTCCTGTACAACCCACCTACATAAATAAATTTCCATGCGGGGTTTTTAATATTCCAACTGATAAATAAAATATTCTTTTGTAGTGCGGATTTTAAAAGAAAATTATAAAGCTATTAAATACGTATACTACATATTATATTATAATGTGAAAATATTAATTATTACCTTTGAAACTTAAAATATCTTTATTCGTATTTATGTCTTTTAGTGATAATACAATGACTAAAAGTTTTAACGATTATAATAACATTTAAATAGTCACTAATAAATAGATTATACTACATAACTTTTACATAATATATATAATTATAATATGTATTTGTATAATATATATATTTTTTGATTTTAATATTTACTTATCTTTTACTTTAATGTCTTACCTTACAGGTCTTTACAGTTAACCCGATGCGTTAGGCATTTAATCCATAATAATTTCAAGTATTAATTTGCAATACAAATCATATAATGTATATAGGAATTGGCTGATAGTGAATGTACCTATCCTATAGTTTAATCCAACCTCTACGCATAGTTTATGCTGTGGAACAACCTGTGAATAATTTTAATCTATTTTACATAATGTCTAACATGCAGTAACAACGAGTTTATCACTTCTATCTTAATCGAACAAGTGTTGTGGCTTTGAAATTAAAAACTTTCAATTAAATTTTTGCCCGTCCGATGAATCTAGTAATACGTAAAAATGAATAATTATTCATCTTTTATAACTCGATATTATTCATATATTCAAATATATTTCAAAACAATAGCTGTCGGGCCAACTTCATTCAACTTACTACAACTTACAATTCTCAAACTGTATTCATTATTTATTAATTTTATTACACCGGGGTATTTTATAACGAAACGTGTTTACATGTACAAGTAATTATATGTATAAAAACATTAAAAAAACAGCTTTAACTTTTGTATGTTTCCCTTTCCTTATATGTCAAACCGTTGGTCAATTTGAATGCAAAGTAGACTTATTAAAACATGGATACGTACAAAATGGCTCAATTCAATTAAATTGCTTCATTCAATTCAAATAATTCACAAATCGTAGGTATTGATTATTGATCCAAGAATAAAATTATCATTTAAAATTGTATTAATCACCTGTTAACGAGGAGATGTATTGGAAAGATTATTTTATTTATAAGATGGCCGACAATGTTAACACAAGTTTTGTTCCGAATTAACAATGAAGGCGCAAGGTGCTTTAAGTTATTATTTATTACTGAAAAAGTACTGTTTTATGACATTTTTAGATTATACTGATTAACTAAATCGGTACGAAAAAGCCTACCTATTTAGGTGGCAAAGTGAATTAATAAAATAAAAACAATATATTACAACGCCATCTAGTAGGCTCCAAAACAATTACGAAACATGGATCCCAATAGTTTCTATGAATGATATCGTTCATACATATAAATATAAAAATACTTGTAACTACAACTCCTTTGGAACTCAGCACAATAAAGCATTAATACATTACGAATGCAAATATCCATTACCAAATCATTACTCTTGTTATCCATTACTCTATTTTCGCTGTCTCCTAGCTCATTTTAAATGAGTGTACTAATGAATAGGCGCACAAGCTCACTAGATCAAAAGTTCGGCACATAACATTACTATTACCGGTATTATTTTGTAGTCTGTAGGGTCCCCATAAACAACCTGGGCTTGCGGTGAAGGCGCGTAGGCGTCTGATGTACGACGCGGTCGCCATATTGTTTTCTAATGACTCAATGCACATTGCATTGGTAAGTACTTCATTACGTTTTAAATATGTTAACTAACTGTGACATTTAAATGTTTTAAAAGTCCGTAGCATAATTTAGTGTATTTAATTATAATCTAGTACTTATTTTGTTAGTATTCAACTTAACAAATCAAACCCACATTTAATCTAAATGGTGTTGTTCATGCCCCGCGGTACATGGAGTCCTATTGCGAGGGTATGAGTGTTTGTGAATTTATTATGGGTAGGTACTTAAAGATAATTCAGTTAATATAATATGTATAAATTTATAAAAAATGTTGCACAACCCTCTACTATAAAAGTAAAGGCCAAGATTAAAATGCGTTTGTCATTGTTTCTCTCAACAGAGTATCACCAAGTTGTAGTATAACCAAATACTACAAAAGGCTCGTCATAATTACGTTCCAACCGGTCAAATCGACGGATTTATTGCTCTGATTGTCTGCGCGCCATGTCACACGTTGCTCAAATTAAAATTTATGACCCTCCCAATGAAGTTTCATAGCTGTTCAGCACTAAGTAGGTACACTGTATCCCCAATGTACATGACAAATAACTTGCCAAGATAGGGGAAATCTTGCTTAATTTAACTAATGGACTAAAATACTACCATTCGTAATATGGGCCGTAGTTTGCGGCATAACTTGATTTGTGTTATTTGTTCTGCGTACGCACAATCCTCTTTGGTCTAATAAAAGTTGTTAAATTATAGTTCCTCTTTGGGTTGGCATTACTGAGCAAATCTTAATATAATTTGTGTAATTTTATATAAAATATTGGTTGTGGCAAGTTTTATTTACTAAGGATGTAGGCATTATGTAGTGTTTCTACCTATCTATAGATAACTTCCGATATACCTAATATAGGATACAAAAATATATAAAGAAATCATCTAGTTTACATTAAACATAACTATTACAAAGGATATTTACTAACTCCATAAATCTTATAACAATGATTTTCAGTATTTTTGTCTGTATCTATGTGCGTTTCTTCCGCTGATCTCAGAAATGAGTTAAATTATTCAAGTAGATTAGTAATTTAGTATTTGCTTTATTTCAATCTGTTCATGAAAGAAAAAGTTGGCAAAATCAATGAATCCCTTCCATACATTTTTTCGTGTGTTGACTGTATAGTTTCCCGAAGCGAAGCTAGGGCTGTCAGATACTAGTTATACATAATTTATACCAGACGACTAAGGTTAAATAAAATAAATATTGATTAAATTGCATATCAATACATTATGTTCTACATGCAAGACGTAAGTTTGTAAGATATATTGTTGGATCAGCTGTTTGCTGGGTACTAATTAAGTTTTATTAGCAACATAGTACATAGACTTCGTAGCAAGTGCAATTTATTAGACGAAGCATATAAAAATAAATGATTATAGATAGGTATCATTTTACGAGCCTTAGGGTCCCGTTGGTAAAAAATAAGGTTTTTGTCCTTGTAAATATCATCGTATCAATTACCTTATAAATTTCAAAATAAATCGATTTTGAATCGATTAATTATTTTTTATCTTTTTCTTGTACATAATGAAGATTGAAGTTTTTTATTGGCTTCAACGCGTTTAATACCTTAACACAAAGGTAAACAGTTTGAAGTAACTTGCTTCACGATAAGCATGTATATGTATAGTTAGAAAACAAATGATTTTACAATTCTAAATACTACATTTAATGAATAATCATAAGGTTTTACAGAAACATATAACTTACTTTCTTGTAAATGGATCCACAAATGAAATATGCAATCGATTCATCAGCTCCTCAGAAGCTGAACAGTTTTGTCTATATCCCCGGGCCGATAGCAGAGGGATTTCATAAGTTACAGTCCGCTGAGACGTTTAAGTTTCGCCGCTCCAACAAAACGTGCTTCGATACCGTACTGCTATATCCGAAGTTATTGCCAGTGAGTTCATTTGTAAACCACTCAAGATTCTCATGGTACATGAAAACAAGATGCACTCTGTGCTAATTAAACTCAAGTGGAATTATTTTACAGACCACCGATGGGTTGGATTTTATCTTAATCGCTGAAGCATTGAATCACTAACTGGGCTTCAAGCCATTAGTGGCCAAAAGAAAGGGCATGGCAATGCCTTTAGCATCGACCAGAATCTTCGACAGCGGTTTGGTTAAGGGTTTACCGGCCAATTTAAATGTTAGAAGTTCTTATACCGCGTAAGAAACTCAGTTTCAACTAATATTATTCAATGTCCAATGGCTCAAAACAGGCGGAAACATAGAAACGTAAAATTATTATTGCAGTCACCTACCCAAATACCAACCGTGAATCAATTATTTGTTAATTTTTTCGGATACATTTAGGATTCAATCCGATATAAGTAGATATAACTTCGTTATTATTTTTCCAGCAACCCCTTGTTGCTTAATGACTCCCATTCTTCTTGGCAGATAAGATATTCTTTATCTTCAGATATCCCAAAGTGTATTCGTTCTAGGGGACGGCTATATATTCAAATATACATTTTATTAATTGCCCGCCGGGGGTCAAAAAACGATTTTAATAAAAATCATACTTATTGCACTTAAGTGTGGTTTTTTTTTCAAAAAAATCATGTAATACATAAAGAAATTAAAATTAAATGAATATTTAATGTTTCAGTTCTAACAGATAATGATGATTCTATGACATTGATATATTATTTAACCACTGGGGGGCCCGTATGAGAAGCTTCACAGCATCAGTAATATCTTTGGCGTTATTGGTGTCCATGGTTCACGATCACGTACCGAGTAGCAGGACGAATTGTTAGTTGCAGATATTTACAGAAAAAAGAAGAAACTTACAGCTGATCTTATATAGGACCTGTGTTTAAAAATTGACTTTGCAGTCATTTAAAGCTTCATTACAGAGGGGGTTATTGATAACAATTTTTGCTGGGTAAACAGAGCATCGTATTGTACGGATCGGACGATTCGCTCGCGGGCGAGGGAGTGAGGGGGTGCCACCCTCCACAAAATTATGTACGACGAACTGGGACTAATATATCACGGGGAGGACGTGCCAGACTAAGGAGACGGGGTATTATAGGGTGGGCCGGCGGAATACTTAAGAACCCCGGTGACACCCCATTAAAACACACGTACTGCATTTTTGGGTAGACGGTTTAATTTGCGGCCATAACTTGGAAGTGCAAAGGGTTGTTGGGGAAGAGTAATTTTTTTATTTGATAAGTTTGAGTTTTTTTTTTAGTCTTGCAGAGTCGGTGTAATTATGTTTTGTTAGTTGTTTTTTTTTTAAATATTATCTTTGAGTTATCTTTGTCTTGTGAATTTAATTGGTAATTATAGTTTTACTGTCATCTACTATTTATTAAAAACTTAGGGTCGACTACAGACGAGGAGAATTATGTTGGACAGTACAGTTACTATTTTTTTTTTGCTGTATAAGAGCGGGTTGATAATATGTAAAAATTTTAATCTAAATGTTTTTTTTTTATATATTGACCTGATCTAACATTAAATATTTTGGAAATCAGGAAAAAAACAAAAGAAAGAGTGCGTGCAGAGGTCAGTTCAAAAATCTAAATTTAGCTTTCAGTATAAATCATATTAGTATAAACACAATAACACACCAATAATAGTATCATACGCATGCATGACGAAATAAGGTAACGGGAAGTATTAGTCATTATTACATTTATTGTTTTAATACCATCAACCCTATAAATATTAATTAACAAAATCAAAACCAATCTAGGGGATCTGTTTATTTTTTAATGCAGAGTCTACTAGCAATCACGTATTTTATTGCCCAATACTCATCGGCTACCCACGGCAAGGGCTGGGTGCATAAATATTTCACAGTGAATATGATATTGCTCGAATGCAGCTTAAACGGTTGCAAGCATCTGATATTACGATGAAACGAGGCGTGAAACACACGTTGCTCTCAGGACGCATCCGGAATCATAATTCCAAAATAACTTCCATCCGCTCCCCACTTTCCCGCCCTCTCAGTCCCTCTACACTTTTTTGGATAAACTGGAATCCCCGTCCCACCGTTAATTCCCAAGATAGACATAATTTGGAATTGGATCCATCTATCCTGCGTACCTACGAACAAAAATAAGTTAGCGCGGAGTACACGATTTATGTGGGCAAAAACAAAGCGGCAACAGTATTGGATAAGTTCCGTACCGCGCGCGGCGCTTTATCTCTTGTTAACGAATTTAGAAAATGTGGGTTAGAATATTCATACAACACAAGCAAAAATACAGCATTTGTTTGGCTTTACCTGCTGATTGCATTGAATTGTAACTTATGCGTGGATTTGTATGGAGTCCTTCATTAAAATAACTGTACCTAATGTAAAAAAATCCGTTAAGGAGACTAAGAACTTTCCATTTGTTACTGACTAGGAACACTCAATGTGTAATGCCTGTAGATATTTCGTCATATTAAAACATCTAGCGGAAGTATTGCTATCAATTTTATGTCCAGATGACTATTTTAGCTTTCACGTGTTTATTTTTGAACCTGCTGTTTTAAGACTGTTCTCAATATTCCATATGCTTAATTATTTAATATCCATAAGTCAGTTCGTCTAAATTAATTCTATGCAACGATTGTTGTGTCAGATTTACTATTTTGTAACTACACGTTTTATCTTTAAAGTTTCTTTAGCAACTTAAAGATAAGTTTTCTTCGTATAACGTAATATTTACGATGTAAACAATTCGCACAATATGATGTTTGTGACAAAACAACAAACGCTACTACGAGCGATCCTTACGTTTACAGCTCGTAAAATGATCGTAAACTGCGCGGCCATTCATAAAACGATCGACTCTGTATTTACCTACTTAGCGAAAAATCTAAAGACGTTCACGAAGGCAGGTGAAAAAAAGTTGCTATTCATCTTCTTTATACTCGTACTATAAAAACCAAGGTCTGTAATATGTAACTACCCTTCATAGTAATTAATATTAATTTGAATATTTTATGGATTATGTACCTAATAAAAACTTGCTTATACAAATATAGGTAATACTTATATTACAATAAAAACATAAACCTATAATACGTAGATGAAGAATTAAATGGATGCATATTTCGTCATTATAAAAATCGAAATTTGGAAGACTAAACGCTCTTACACACATTAAATTATATAAAATACCCGTGGTCAATACCATCCACGACCCTTGGTTTCCAGTCAACGACATACACAACTACATACATCCGTAAAATAAAACCTGAATATTATCTCAATACAGGTAATAAATTTTACTGAATAGGGGTTCATCTTAATTTTATGCAGAAAGATAAATTTTATTTACATACAGACATCTGAAGTTACGCAGACATTGCAAAACAACGAGAATTGAGGCAATAAAAAATATTTTTTTTATTTCACCTTTGACACTTTAATCCAATTTGCTGGTATCCTACCCTCGGGATGGGGGAAGAATTTGTCCTTATAATTGCTATTTTGAATTTATATTTTCCTTCTTCATATTTACGCACCTGTCTCGTGACTTTAATGGCACCTGTTTCGACCAATTTTAATTATTCAACATTCAATTAATATTCAAGTGTAAAGGCAGAACAAATTATGCTAATGCATTAATTTAAGGTAAAAAGTACGATATAATCTCGAATTATAATTATCACAATAACTTAAGAACAATAAAAATTAGGTAATTATATTAGGTTAAATAAAAATTAAGGAACTGAGAATTTAATTAAGATAAAAAACAACTTTTTTTTTTCATTATAATCAACCATATTCTATTGTATGCGTGACAAGGTAATATAAATTATTAGGTAAACAATTGTTTTTATGTTGGTAGTAAAGTTTCGTTTGCGATATTTTTTATTTATTTCGGAAAGGAAACAAGGAAATTTATTTTTTAGATTTTACAGAATCAAAAAAACTTAACTCTTATTTCTTCGTTTACGTCAACTGTATAAAATACATACTATATATCTTATAGTACCTACTCACAAATTATAAATTAGAGTCTAAGAATAATACAATATAGAATACAAATCCCATAGTTCACTGGAAATATGTAAAAACATCAGAAGATATAAAGTGTTTTTTACACATTTACAGTAAGTACTGTATTTATGACGCGCATCTCTTTTCATATTCGTCTTTTGTTTTTGTAATTCAAATGAAGGTAAAAGTTTAAATAAAATTATGAAAACTCTCGTTTTCATAATTCATTTCATAGTTTTTATAATTGATTCGGTTGCTCTGCAGTGAAAATTCGACCGTCATTCAACATATTAAAGGTTAACTTTACATTGGCAATTCAATGTTCTATTTTTTTCAATGAATGTGTGCAACACATATTATATATCCAATTTTGGTTGCTTCAGATTAACTTTACGCATACTAAATCTCAGATTCCAACATAGGTGCATGATTGTTGCAAAGACCTACAATAAATTCATGCATTCACACAGATATTGCTCTGGTTCATTGCAGTCTATCGTTGTAGCAAGCATCGGTAGATAGGTATACGTTTTGAATTTGACCCGTACTGCCACGGAGGTCGTCCTAGCGATTCTTTTTATAGCCAACTAAGAAAATTGCCTCATTAATCTTTAAGATAAATGGCCGACCGTATTAGGACATCTTATCAGTACGAAACGAATGGAATGTACCTACTCTTTATCAATGTTCGCAATCTATCTATCAATAAACATCGCTCTAATAAAATATTTTAATGGTATGTTTTGACAGATTCTGTTAATAGGCGTAGATGTTTTATAATATACTTTGATTGTATAGTAAGTACCTATAAGTGGTTTACTGACACTTACTTATCACTATAAAACAGAAATTAATTTTGAAATATTTTTAATTTTAGTTACATGCGTCTTATCGATAGCGATTGTACTTAATATTTAAATTTCTTTCCTTGCAATATTACCATAATACTATCCTAATTCACTAAAACTTTATTTGACTTTACTGTCATATAAAGCTATAGCATGTGGCATTAACCATCCCGAAATAACACCTGCATCATGACCATCGCTATACCGTTACCACGTCATCTACCACCGTCACGCCAACACCACAGTCACACACTATTAGTGTCAGGTAAACAATATGCCAGACTAGCCGCTACCAAATCCATATTGTTACCAAAATTTTTACCATAATGGAAATAAAAACCTATATGACGATATATATATACTCGGATATATCTATCCTATATATATATATATATATATATACATATATATATATATATAGTAT
>DWPA01000850.1:0-21483 GCA_018251375.1 Calpodes ethlius
GTTGAGCATTTTCTTTTTTATATATATAAAAAAAAACATAAAAAAATAATTAATTTTAATGTTTTATTTTGTATTTACGCGTGTATTCTATATTTCATTGTGTCAAATTGTTTATTGATTAAATAATTACAAACAAATACTTCAATTATTTACGAAATTACCTTAAATAAATCAGCCTGTATAGATAGTGCAATATGAGTCAAAAGTCACACGTTAGTGGGCTGCGCAGGTGACTCCAATTAAGTCACCCTGGACATAACGCAGCGGAGTGTGACGACACAAACACACGCGTGGCAGACACGCCGTGATTTCACGTGTACTACGCTAGTACCGCATAGGACTATAGGCTTATACATATTTATTTATTTAATACTCGCAGCCAGCCCTGGCTTCACACTGATGCAATTAAATAAAAAGAAGTGTGTTAAATATATAGCCTACATCACTCAGAAACAACGTAATATTCTACTTATGAAAGAAGTTTTATAAACCAAATGAATAGTTTCGATGTTTATCTCCCACATACATACCCTCAGCCGTTACCTTTTTATAATAGTTGTATACACTTATTTGTACATAAAGTAAACAAAATAAAAAAATAAAATAAAAAAAGAAACAATGAATGTATCAACTTGGACATGTAAGGTGACACAAGGAAGATACGATATTGAAATAGATTTAATTACTACAGTTTCCAATTAATTCCTATAAATTTTATGTAACATATACAGTGATTATTTTAAAACATGAAAATATATTGAGTACTTAAATTACTTAAACAACCAGAAGACCTAATTCAAATTCATAACCATTTAGATATTTTTAATTGTAATGAAAATATTTTTTGCTTCTACGACCGTTTCATAAGATGCTTCATGACCGAGAAGAAAAGGCGAAAGAAATTCCTCAGCGCAACCGTTACACATAAGAAGTGTTACTTACAATAAACAAAAATAAATACAAGGCTAAAAGGGATAAAAAAGTAGAACTTACCAGCCGCTGCGTGATCGTCCTGCACCAACAGCAGTGTCCGTGGACCAAGCAGCAACTCCTGACCGGACGGAATATCTCGAATCACTTTATACCAGATCTGAAATATATAATAAAAATATATAATTAATTCAACAACACAAAAGCAGTACTAGCCAGTTTCAAACGTTGGTCTCCTAGAGTTCGAATCTTGCACGTACCTCTAATTATCAGAGTTTATTTTACAAGTTAATTTTATTGCGTCGGTGAAGAAGTACATCGTTCTTCATAATTTTCTAAATTTTTTGTGAAGTCTGCCAATCCACATTAAGACATATATTATATAAGACATAAGTCACACATACACATAAGTCACCGCGATGGACTATTACTTATACACATAATATCCCATTTTACTTTTTACAAATTACCGCTCGATTATATTAATATTCTACCTTATGCTTTAAATGGAGATATTGTCTATGGTAGAGCCCTCATTTTACTAAGACCTTATTCACACTTGTCTTAAAAACGCTTACGTTATAATCAAACTGGAATGCGGACGCGACTATAGGTTAATAATTTACAGTATTATTATTCCACATTGCGTTATTATTATTATTACTCTGTGGATTAATAACAGATCCTGAAGCTGTTTCGTGCAAATTATTGCATTTGGGTTCAGTTAGATAATTATGTACATTTTTATTAAGATGTTTTGAAAAATGTTCGTCAAGTCTGCTTTTAAAATGCCATAAAGAAATAATACTTTTGAATGTTTACGTCACTTCCTATATTCTCGATTCTCATATTTCTTTCGCGTTTATTGATGTTATTTACATTTTTTTTACAATATAAGTTACAAGAAAATTTGAACTCAAAGTACATAGGTATCTAGTTACATAATGACTTGTAAAGTTACCTGTTCAAATTTAATAATTATGACAAATTTAAAGTATTTAATTGGTTTAATTGATTAAAAGATGTGTCAATTTTCTTATCATGATGCTTAATGATTTAAGTACAGTGTAAATTATATTTATTTGTTATAATAGACAAATCTTTGCGCAATCTTAAAGGAATACTATCATATTCAAATTGGAACTTTAAAATTATAAATATGCAAATAGTTCACGGCGCGCTGTTCCAATTAGTTTTTTTTACAAATAAAGTTATGTTGTGTGAGCACTTAATAATAGCACTATTTTCTCACATCAAAATAATTTCTTCAACTTCAACCGAATCACGGGGAAAATTAAGATTTCTTTTCAGCCAGTATATGTTTAGTTAAAAAAAATCATTTGTAGAAATATCCAAACAAAAGCTGTTTCAAACTCTAACCTCATATTACGCACTGGTTTATACACAGGGGCGAAATATCAAATAGCGTTTAACCTGAAGGGTCGTTGAGTGAATCTAATCACCGCATCTGTTCTCTCCCCGTGACCGGAAGTGGGACACAGTTGTTCAGCCGACGATTTTCTGTCACCGGAAGTTACCAACGTTCCACATTCAAATTTGATTGGGGTAACACAATGCACGGCGGTTTAATGAGGGTTGTTCTGATAATGATTCGCCGTTCCGATTTATTCGTTACTATCGTGTCGAGTTTGGGTTTTAGGACTAACAACCGTTTGTTCATTTTGCGGTAAATGTGCTGAGATTACAGCAAATACTTATTTAAAATAATTAAATTCTATTTGATTTCACTTACGCTAAAAGTGCTCCTAATACAAAAAAATATTGTCTACGATGAACATTATTCATATTATTGTATAGTTATAATTGAACTATTGTTCCATGTAGATACCTACTTTTAATTAAAGGTGATTAGAGATGCTTTCTAAGTATAATGGAAATGTTCCAAAACTTAATTCTGTATTTTAGCTTACTACGATCTCAATTCTTTTAGTCTAAATACATACCAAGTAATTATATTACTTATAGTATAGTATAGTATAGTACGTCAACCAGAAATTGTTGAATTTACTTTGTCCCACGGTTGGGTACAGTGAGACCCCATAAAGTCTATGCAAGCTAAGAATGATTATAACATGTTAGCAAGTATGAGTAGCAGTCCATCGCTATACAATACAATATAGGCAATTATATCTACTGAGATAACAAAAATTGCAGATCCAATTTGTTCTTTTTACCAATTCAAGGGCATCGATTACCTATCAATTATAAGAAAACCAAGGTGTAATAATTTTGTAACATTTTATAGTTATTTGAAAGCTCATACTTGTCCTCCTAGTAATAAATGTTGAACGTTGACATCATGAGGATAATTTGACGACCGGACGAATTTAAGCCAGTTAGTGTTGTCCAACGTGCCATCTAGCCAGCCTCCATTTTTCCCAAAGACCTGAAAGAAAATGGAATTATTAACAAAGGAAAATTAATATTTGACCAAAGTCTTCATATATTGGAACAGCGCCATCTAGGCAATGGCGTAAGAATTATTTCATCAGTTCACCTAAGTAAAAGCGTGTGGTTTACATTCATAGCAAAAGTAATCGACACAGGCTATACACACAAATATTACAAGAGTCATTTTAAAACGCCACAACGCCCAAAAACATTTCTTTTATAAACGCTGTAAATACAATTTATAAATAGCATAGTATATGTGTTTTTATTAAAACATGTGTTCAATTATGAAACACAGTGATAATGTCTTTTTTAATTTAAAACATGTGTAGCATTAAAGTTCCAGAGCGATATTAATATTTCGTCGAGACTGTCGGAGTTAAACCACAATCATAACTTTAGGAGCGTCCCGCCGCGCCACCTGCCGGTGGCAGACATTAGAGTGGACACCGCAGCTCAACAATAGATGGCGCCATTAGTCCCTGTCAAGATGCACCGAGGTCGTCAGCTTGGCCATTTATCAGTAACCTCCCCAAAATGATTTAATTTTCATAGGAGGCGAGCACATTAATCACTTTTTTTATTGCGGGGATGCAACTTCGCATTATTTGTTTTTTGGAGTCATAACTCAATTGAGCTGAACGGTAAATTTGGACAATCCTTTTAGTTCGCAATGGGTGCAATGGGAGTTGTTTTAATTTATCTTGATTGAGACCTTCTGATATATGATATATTAAAGATTTTGTTCGTTTTAGTTGGACAACTGGTGGTTTTAAGTTAAGTATACTTACTTACTAGCACCTAAGTAGTTAGATATGTAGTTAAGATTAAAAATAAATTAATATTACTCTAAATACTTATATTTCCTTATCATCGAAAAATTTAAGAATTTAAATTCGTCTGAATATTGCAGTTATGTATTTATATACATACATAAAATAAACGTTAGTTGAAATTCAATTGAATTATTAAGAAATATGAGAATATATCTTAATAGAATAAAATAAAATCATTCACTTTTTATGTGGTTATAACCGTTGTTATTTAATTATAGGTACTTCAACTCTTGTTACGATGTGCTCTTAAATTACAATCAATATGAAAGTTTCTAATAACATGGCAAATTTTACTCTAATCTTTAAATAGTAAGTAAGTATTATTCGCTCTTTTCCGTAGCTAAAATTTCTAAGAGCTTTAACCGCCCATTATTTTTTCTGATAGCTAAAACAAGAGGGTTATTGGATTGGATAACTAAGGGGTGGCGCAACCTACAATTTTCTGCCAGACACTACAATTCAGTGTGCATACATTCGATTGAGTCATGATACTCGACAATAGGCAGTTAGGGCTGTGTTTCACCATCGCCGAACAATAATTAATAAATACAAGTACCTTGTCTATTTTTATCGGGTCCCTACCCTACCTCTTGTGACATAGCAAGATACTAGAACAACTTTTGTTTGTTATATAGGTATATTACTGTATATTATAAATATGTCTGTTTGTTGTCCTTCTTTCGCGAAACAACGAAGCGTCCCTATAGTCTGATTTTTGGTTTGGAAATAGTTGGGACGAAGAGTAGGTATTATAGGCTACTTTTTACCGCAGTAGGACATCTAATTTTTGTGGATCTGTGACGATGTATATTTCAGCCAAATAAAAGGCAGTATTTAACAACAACGCGTTGCCTGGCAACCATTGAAAGAAATAAATTGATAACATTTTTATTGCTGCTTTTTCCACACGCGGGCGGATGTCAGAAAATATTACAGAAAACAATATCTGTGGGTATTTTTAGCAACTTAAAGGTTTTTTTTAAATTAAATATTATATGTACATCAAAGCAATTCAACATAGATATTATCTTAGTTATTGCTATATTATATCCGCCTGCAATATGACGTAGGCTGAAAGATATTTGTAGGGCTCCGTGTTTAAGTAACGTCAATAGGGGTTCTTTACATGATCTATTGCGGTATAAATAGGAACGGTCAATAAAGGTGGTAGAACCATCGTTTTCATCTATAAGACAATTCGGTAATTGTATTGACATTGTATCAATGAATAATAAATTGATTGACTGTCGTATTAACCTGGGGTGATGAACATGGTACCTATCACACTGTTATATATATATATATATGGATTCATTTCATATCATATTATAAATTTAATAAAATTAATTATTGTTGGTAACTGATAGAAAATTGGAAAAACTGTTAGATCCCCTGAAAATGACTTTTAGAATTTTTGTGCAGTTTTTTTTCGGCTTATTTGTACGATTACTCTCACTTATCTCAGAAATAACTTAACTGATATGATAAGGTTTTCACTATTTTAAGATGCTATAACTTCTTAAAGTTGAGTCACTTAAAATATTTAGATTCCCTGAGCCTAATTGTAACCATACAAAAAAAAGAAATGATAAATATAAGGACAAAGTTAGCGTATCAATAAGGATATGATTAAAAAAATATATTTTATGTTCAACTTAGGTGGGTAATATAACTTCACCTACGTCTATCTTTATTTCATAACTATTTTTCATAAGATAATCTTAAGTTTCTTAATAGATAGAGGGTCGATTCAACAATAAATAACACCTACTAATAGAAGAGTCAACGAAACAAGGTGCGTAATTCGGCGTAAAATTAAAAGGCGATCCCCTTTCCGGCTGCGAAAAAATTAGGAGAAAATCACGTGAAAAATAAAAAGCATCTGTTGCACAATAAAAAAGACGTAACAAGTACCTATAGTTGCAGATCGAGATGGAGTTCGTCATTCGATTTTCAATCTAATGCACTTGTCATAAGAGTCTTGCGACGTGACTTGACGGAACAAAACAAGTGTAAGGTATTAATCAAAGCTAAAGTCGGGAAACCCTCCTTACGCGTCAGCGACAAGCCTTTTCCGCAGCATTTATCACGTTATTAAAACTGCGTCGGGTGCGTTCGGTAAAAAAGATAATTATCTTAGGGACCCTCGTCTTGAACAGGGCTGCCACGTTCGAGAATTAGTCTTTTGTTCAAGGGTTTCTAGCATTTAGGTTTAGGTTTTCTTGAACGCATTAGCTATTACTAAACGGTTTGTGATGTTATTTGTTACAAATGTTTGTATAATTTTCGTCTAGTGAACGAAATTAGACTATAATATATTTTTTTAATTAATTGCAATTTAGAGTTTTTTTTTACTTTTCTATAATTTTCCAATAAAAACAATCCAGTAATATATAAACAAGCTCATCACAACAGATGCGACGAGGTTAAGAAACCGGCATATTTAGTGCCCAGCAACGGGCAATGGATTCTGTAAATATAAGTTGATGGACTACTATTCAATAATTTTCTTTATCATTTTATTATACCTCTTATGTAACTATATATATATGTGCCAAATTTCAGCTTTTTAGTCCCAAGAATCTCTACTCTATTCTACACACGGATAGACAAACAGACATAATGTAACTATAACGCTTCAATTTGACTACGAACTCTGAGGGGTATACCTTACTGTTTTCATTTATCCTATTTATACACAACGACAAAACTCGACATTGTTCAGTCGGCAACCCTATCGAGGGTAGGCTAGTAAGCGATGAGTAGCCGAGTGGCTGCGGCACATGTCGGTCATCAGTCATCGATGATTGCGCGGACACTTGCCAATGGAACTTGCACGAACGGACCGCATTCATGAGTAATGTTCTGTCTTGACATGAAACACCGATCAAGAGCCCGTAGCCTAGTTGGTAGTGATCCTGCCTGCGAAGCGAGGAGTCCTGGGTTCGATTCCCGGCTGGGGCAGATATTTATGTAACAGATAAATGTTTGTTCTCGGGACATGGGTGTTAGTGACGTGTTATTTGTGTAGACGATGCCAGTATGTTAGCGAAAAAAAAAATACTGTAAAATCATTTGATAGCATTAACATTTATTCATAACCTGGTTAAAGTTAATGATCAGTTAGATAAATTAACGTGCTTAGGAAAGCATTGAAGCTAAAGATTTTTTTCCAGAAGTCGATCACTTACGGTCGACTATAAACGCTTCGGTATAAGAATGTAAATAAAAGTAATATTTCGATTATTATTTCGTGTGTTTTGTCATCAGAACTACATCTGTGTTTAATCGGTTCACTAAAAAATATTTTTTCTCTTTTTTAAATCACAAAATTTGCTTCAATATCGATTTGCTATGTTATACGACATTACATTAAGACAAAAATATGATGAATAAATCTTAAACAGTATTTCCTTACAAACTTGGTTGTGAACTTTAGACTAGATACACACATAACTAATCTTAATAACACTTACTAAAATGTAGTTTAAAATTGTTAAGTTCACAAAACGATAAAATTATCAATTTTAGAGTTCTCCGAGCATTACTTTAATATGGGGCACGTGGAAATGACTGCAGTGCAGATTATTATAAAAACGGAGTTTGTAATTTGAACGAACTGTGGTAGATCTCATATTTTGCGCCCCGCCCGCTTACCGCCCGCATGCCGCCCGTCGCCCGCGCGGATATCGCAATTTCCCGGAATACTTGGGAAAGCTACAAATGTTCGCGACTCGTTCGCGTCGGAAAATTACATTTCATAAATTCTAGTGATGTACGCTTCTTACCTTCCGTGTCGATAGTTTTATTACTTTTTGTGTTGTGTAGGAAAATAGTAACAGTGAAAGTAGGCTATCTAAAAAAGTTAGAAATATTTTTTTGAATTCTTTGCTCTTTAATTTTACCTGCTAAACTTTGTGATACACTTTAAAATTAACTGGACAAGTAAATTACATGTTTCGCTTTCGAATTGGTATAATAACTACTTTTCTACCCTATCTACTTTTAAATACCAAATTATTTGTTTTTTATTTTTATTACGCAATATTAGTTACAACTATATATCAATAAAGCGATATCGATAACGATAAACGAAAAATCAATTTATAAATAAATATATTATTTCTAATGCACGGACTAATTGTAATGTATGCGTACATTAAATAAAAGTATTTTTTCCAGTAATTTTTTTGCAACTTCTTTGCAGTCATTTCATAATATGAACTGACTTAACTGTACCTACTAAACTAAAATAATGTTTAATAAAAACATATTTACCTATACTCAAAACTAATATCGTTATATCCGATATATATAACTATACAATGTCCTAAACAACGATTACGGCTATTAAAACAGAAACACGTTATTTCGCTAACGCAAAGTGTTACAAAGTATCGATATTCAGGCGCACCACCCTCACTAGGGATCTGAAGAGCGACTTCTACCGTGGCGGTGATCACGCGTCGTTGCGCGAATCACACGTCTCGTTACACAAGATAACAATTTGTGTGCGCGGTTATTTACCCGTATCCCGCACGCCTGCGCCAAATTGGACCGCCTATATACCTACATAACGTTAATGCATGTTCTTCTATGTGCCTAAAGCTTGCGGAAGTTAAGGAATCTTTGTCAGATATTCGAAATTTGAAATTATAACAAAGGTTGTACAGAGTAATGTCAATGTCAAGGATGAAGTTTTGTAAATTATACAGGTGTTCGATATTTGAAATTGTAAGAATCGCAATGCAGAAAAATGACTGAAATGTCAAGGACGAAAAAGTTCTGTAATTTAAGTCAGAGATTCTATATTTGAAATTGTATGAAGTACCTACAAGCAATAGATGTCAATGAGGTCAAAGACAAGTAAGTGCCTATTTAAAGCATAATATATATCATGATTTATGTACCTACCTATCAGGAAATGTATTCTGAATATAATTAATTTTTATTTTGATTTTTAAAATCTGTAAGTCTCAAGTCAAGAATGAAGTGATTAGGAAGACTAATTAGAGAGTATTGCAAAATAATTTGCTTGTAATTGTAAAATATCTGAGGCTTTCACATGTAAAAAAAAATATTACATTAAACAAATACAAAGCGGGACTATTTAAAAACAAATACGTCATTTTTATTATTAAACAAAGTCATTAAAAAATGTGTCGTAGTACCTACTCACTGATGTGTGAATGATGAATGAAATGATGTCAAATACATAGTTAGATATAACAAGAGATATAACAAATTACAGAACTATTTTTTTTTACCTATTACATACCTACGTATTTTTACGTCTACTTCTCACCTACTGCTTAATAAATTGAAAAGTAATTTTCTACGAAAGGTTGTCCTTTTTAACCGTATCTAATATTTCATTCAAGCATTCAGTTCGTGATCCAAATACCTAACCCAAAGCATGTAGACCATAGAAAGTCATTAACAGTTGACAACTGTCCACAAAAACTAGGCCGCCTTATCAGCCTAACAAAGACTTTTTGTACCGACCTTTTTATTCACTCCGACCAAAACCGACACGTTCAAATCCCGTAACTATTCAACAGGACTATACTTTAATTCTTCATCATTGTCATGTATCACAATTAGGAAATTAGAATCACTCTACGGTCACGTCTCGACCATTAACAGAGACAATCCGATCTAATTCCTGACACGACAATATATTCACGAACTGATATCATTGCGCAAAAAATTGAATAAGCTGCTTGCGGTCATTGTCTGGTAAAATAAGCTCTATGCTATTGTTAATAAGGTCGCTGGATTTTGTTGCTTTGGGAGGTGGAGGTGTTAAAACGTCCTATTGATACAGTATCAACGGCACCCCATTGATTGGCACAGAGTAACATCTTTTGTTCTGCGATCGCCGAACGAGTCCACAGATAACCACTGTGATTTGTGTTATTTAACGCAGAATAAACGTATTATTTTTAATGTAACTGTGTCAAGTATTTGTTTGTCTGTGTCGTATGTCAAAGCAATAGAATCACTAATTAGGTTTATAGTGTCACTCATTTTAAAACATAAAACAATTTTATGTGATTTTTTGTGTCAATAAAACTATTTCATTTACATTTCATTTAGAGTTGAGTTAGTCTATTTGTTCTTACACAACTAAACAATAACTTTGTAATATAAGTGATATGAAATCATTGCGCGTGGATAACATGAAGTAATCTGAGATTGTTAAATGATTATGCCAAATTCCAAGTTATTAGTACTAAGAGTCTCTGTGTTGTGCTGTGGACAGACGAACAGACAGATATGAAGAAAGTATGTAAAAAAAAGTAAAAATGGTCTGATTTGAGTACGAAATCTAAAAATTAAGCCAATTGCTTTATTATTGAAACTTATTTCTTGAAATCAACATCATACAACAAAACTCTTGAGATCTTTTCAGGATGCCAAAATTATTGTAACGCTTCATAAAATCAAAGTTTTAAATTTATTTGTTATAGGTATTCATTTTAAAACGCATAGAAGAGCAATCAAATTCTTCCTATTCGACGCAACAGCACATCTGGATGCGTTAAAACGGATTAAGTGGAAGATTACACGCAAAACGCGCAAAAAATGGCCCTTGCACGACGCCGACGTCTCGTCACGGTGACAATTGGTGGGAGCCGGAATTATTCGGTTACATTCGGATTTGTTGCTTATCAATGTTCCCTTGTACGATTCGAATTTCTAGGTCAGTGTATTATTTTTTTTTCAATTATTTTACAATTGATACCTGTATATTCGATGCGTTCCTCTTTTTGCCCATTTAGGTAAATTTCTAAACACTGTGCAACTGATTAAGTTTGAAATCTGTCTTAATGATGTTATGATTTAACCTTAATAAGCTCCGACGGATAACGAAGGCACAATATTAATGAATTGTATATTTAAAAACTGATTCGTAATTGCAATTCATTATTTGCGCGTAGTTAACAGAACGTCTGTTTGGTCATTGACATTTAATTATTTATTTAAATTAAATTATAAAGAAATGTTTATTACAATAATAACGTAAGTAGACGTATACATATAAACTAAATTAGATCAAAAGTTGTTTCAAAAGGACGTGACCATTTATTTCCAATGAATCATTCGTGAACGCGGTTTTCGCCTCTTTAAAATGCGTTGGTGTTTAAGAACATTGTTTTGAAATCGACTGCGGAATATTTACAGCACCGCAGCAAGCTACTTGGCATCCTACGCATCAACAATCGCCTCTGCCGAGTTCTCAGTGTAAACAAGTCTTAACCTAACCCAATAACCGGTGCATATATCGCATTGCTTTCGGGGTATTTCGTTATTTTGTCTACACGGATGCTGGCGATTATAGGGAACCAACCAGTTTACACGGCTCCCTGCGTATTACGCGCGTCCTCTTACCAAATCCACATCCCGATAATTCTGCAGGGACGTGGGAGATCACGGAATAATGGTGGTTGCTTAACATTGTGGCGCGAACGTGCCGTGGCTTCAACTCCACGGGCTATTATTGTTCTGGCCAGCTCACATGAAATATTGCCCCACTGTGCACGCCCGCACTGTTTTTGCGAACACGAATTTGTTGGGAAAAATATCGGTGGAAATAAGAAGCCACAGAGAAGACTCGTGAGCAAAGTTTGCAATGAGACTTTATTGCGAGTTCGAACCGACTCGCGTATTATTTAGGCTACGTTTATTCCTAATGAGTGCTCCGGAGAAAAAGTTATCGTTTCATAATAAGTAAAACATTCATTACGAAACGAAATACCAACAACTCATTATTATTGATCAACATATTTTTTCTATAATAATGAATTGTTGGTATTTCGTTTCCAAAATATTCGTTCTATTGTTTGTTAGTGTCCAATAAATCGAACTAATGCAAGGAGAAAAAAATTGAAGGTACTCGAGGCTTTGTATTTATTAATAATCTGAACTTCAATTTCAAATGATAGTGTTACAGTTTGGATCCCGGCCGGTTAATATTCAAAATGTCATTCTTATCCGTGTTACCTGCATCACTAAGAACTTAAGTGCAGGAGATGTATTCTTTATTAAAAAAATCCAATATTCAAATTAGTAAATGATCCATTATATTCGTATATTTTTTGTAACGTTTGTCATTACCGAATTTCTCCTCGCTGCACCCAAATGCACAAAAAGGGATTAAAAATGTTGCTACATTCGTTTTATAAACAACATTTCATTTGCCTATAATAAGCACATCTGTGTAGACCCATATTAGCGCGCTAATTAACTTGTTAATGCATATGTAAGAGAAGCACAGAGATGCTACAATCAAAAACATATCAATTCATCCCAAAACAAGTTACTAACCACCGCACTAATTTTACCTACGCCTAAGAATTATGACAGCGCGGACCCCAAACAAACTGTCAAATGTTTCCGAAACCGTATCGAGGGGTGACGCGGACGAACGTGACAATGATCCGTCGATACTGCGAAGATAAATTTCTATCACACCCGGAGATTAGCTACTATTGTACAACGGTGTAAGATTAACTGATAAGTGTCTGCTTGTTAATAATAAAAGAAATGTTTATATAGAAGGGGAAGCGCCCCACTGTTAGCGTTATTTATAACGCTACTTATCAACAACGCTCGAGAAGAGCGGAATGAAGATGCGGTTGTACGATAAATTAGCTTTAGGATTGCTTGATTAATGTTACGAATTCATTAATGAGTGAAAATGAAATAAATAAATAATCCTACTCATTCAGAATCTCACACTAGGAGTCCGTGTCGTGAGTGCCAAGGATGACACACTCAGAACGAGAAAATAAATATAAAGTTATTATTATATTAACTGCGTCATATCGCTACCACACATGTAAAAAGACTTAAAAATCATAGGATTTCCTGATACATGGAGCTATTACCAGAAGACTCTCAAAGATAACGAATTGAATTATAGGCACCATGTTAAGAAATCAAATGTCATAAAATTATGAATTTATTAACTTATAGAAAAAAATACACTTATAGAAAAAAGCGCCTATAAAGGATTAGTCATAGTGTTTTATAAAATTACTTTAATTTTAAACTGAAGTTTTTAACCATAAGTGGTAACTAGTATGATATACAACATTATTTTTATTAAACGAATGAATTATAAAAACGATGAGTAACAAATACCAAACACCGAACATCTGTACGGCCTTTGTAAACAGAGATCACGGATCGTATAAATATTATCAACGGTGCCAATAAATGGTGTAACAATAATATTTTTTATATTTATTATTCGAAATGCAACAATAGACAGAAATGTCAGCCGCCTACCGTAATGAAGATGTAATGGGGCCGCGTGAGCTAATCCTTTGCCGAAGGGGGTGGCTACTTTCAAAGGATGTCACATGAATATGACAGATATTTTGACAGTAATGCAACGGATTCGGCGCTACTGGGAATGAGGTCCGAGTTTTAAGCCGCGAAAATTAATATAACAATGTGTTGATCGTGAATTGAAATTTAATAATAGTATTCATTAATAAATTATTATTATATTTTTATTGTATATTGGAAGGATAAACTTTTAATAATTTTCATAGTGCTTGCTTGGAAATTGGTGAATTTTCAAACAATCTTTTACTCCTTATATAAGTCATTTAATTGGGAAAACTCAAAACTTATTTCGTATTTGGTGCGTAAATCATAAAAGAAAACAATTGACAGAATATCTTGTTACTAGATTCAATAGTTTAGGATCGGAGAAGATGAAACAATCAGTCAATTTGTCATGACATGTCTATATTTAACAGTTGTATTATACAATGTAGAATTTATCTTTTGAATGGAATGTCCAATTTCAACAACTCAAAAAGTAATTTATAGGTACTGAAATAGCTTAAAATTCGAAATATTTTTTTGAATGACGACGAAAAGAGTAGATAGGCTTTAAGGAAAGATAATAATACCAGTAACAATTATTCTAAATAATAATGCCTACTAATAATAAGACATGACTTACAGGATACAAAAATATTCATATCTACCAATATTTCCAACCGAAGTAAATATTACTGTAATATACATACACCTAAAATGTACACAGTTATATCAATGTACATGAAACACCTATAAAATGTTTCAATAATATATGAAGCTATAACTATATGAAGCGAGTGAAGTCAAACAAACCCGATGTTCCGATTTCACAATAACATTACAAACAAAATTATTCAAGCACCGACGCTTCGCACAGAAAAATAAACATCCAATAAAACATTCATAGGCAATTCCCTTTGTCAGGTCCAAAGCAAACATTTCCGATATGGATTCAAAAGAATTTTTCAATTACAATTATAGGAATATTGCAAT
Organism: Calpodes ethlius; assembly: GCA_018251375.1. Classification (NCBI taxonomy): domain Eukaryota; kingdom Metazoa; phylum Arthropoda; class Insecta; order Lepidoptera; family Hesperiidae; genus Calpodes; species Calpodes ethlius. The sequence goes on from DWPA01000850.1 coordinate 14,514, forward strand.
TATAATTAGTGGATCCCATAACGTGCCAATATCACATCAATTTTGATGGATTCACCCCGTGAAATATAGAATGTAAATTAGTTTAATAATTCATGCAATAATTTGATTGACATTTCGGGATGATGGTTATTATAAGAATCCAGTTTTGAAAATCTATAATTCATTAGATGAGTAATGACGATGAGTTCTCAGGGAACGGTTCGATTTTTAAAATTCAATAAACACTCCATCGTAACGTATTAAAGATATAAATTTTAATGCGCATAACTTTAATTTTAGCGGGAGAAGCAATTTGGAATAAAACGTTAAAGAAATTAATCAGTTTTAATATTTTTTGCAATCTTATCTATATTCGAAGATAATCTTTTGGAAGACCTAATTTACATTAGCTATATGTATTGAAAGATATTTTGAAGTATATATATAGAATGAGAGGGAGACAGACTATATTAAAGAAACGACTATCTCATATTTAATGAATGAAACGAAAATACTATTCATGAGCAATTACGTCTTACGTTGGTCAATTCTAAAAATATAAACCACAACTGATTTTAAATGCGTGTGAAAATTTGTGACATGAATCTTGGATTTTTATCAAATGAAAGGAAGTATACAAATTCTAATAATAAAGATCTCAAAAGGAAGAGATGCATTTGAAGAGATTTCGTGACGATTCTTACCCTTAAAAAAACTTGCCAATCAACTTTAATTTCAAAAGTTCGTACACTGACATGTCGCATTGTTAATTTTACCGTTACCTCGTTTTTTTCTTTAAAAAAGTGTAAATTTGAGGTAAAAAATTTGTTGACGGGGGTCACGCCTTAGTCAAAATTAAGGTTTATTCGTACGCAACCTTTATTGCACTTTGACACGGGAGATTCACATAAAAAGTCTTTGATTACCCGGATATTTTTTATGTTATTTTTTTACTTGATTATATTGAGATATCGTGAAACGGTGGTTAGATAATGTTACCGCGTACGAATATGTGTCACCCCTTTGAGTTCGCGTAGTCATATTGTGAGGATATTGAGCTAATCCGATCCTTTTGTCTGATTGCAAGTAACAGCGCGAAGGGGTTGTCGTTGCCGCCATTCGGTTAAAATTTAGTTTTTTTTTTCTACGACCTATCCTGCCTATGAAGGTTAAAGTTGAACTAAGGTATCTATGTTTTTTTTTCGTCAATATCGAGTTTTTTGATTAAATTGAAGACTTAAATATTATGTTTTTGTCACAGTAATATCAAACATTGATAATTATATTATATTAAAGTATTATTTAGACTTAAAATACTGACTTGACTCTTCCGGATAAATAATTGGCAAAACGTGGCACTGCGTTAAACAAATCCATAATGTGACGTCACACAGCGTAAAGGCATCAAAGAGCCTTTCCATTCGACAGTGCGGAAGCGCGGTCAGCGTTCTGCGGTCCATAATGACGTGCCCGCAATTGGCACTTTTACCCTACCGTCACGTACAGGAGCGAGATCAAGCGAAGTATTGCAAAGAAGCATACAAATTTATAATATAACTATATTTATGAGATAAGTCTTATCTCATCTTAAAACTTAATATCTGTACTAACATTCAATATTCATTGATATTCAAAAATAAAGTAAAATCTTTTTGTAACATTGTACCTAAGATATATATAAATAGATACTTCTAAGATAACGGCAAAAATAGCATTTAAGTTGACAACCAGTAATTGAATAATTGGGTACAATAATTATGTTCCGCTATTGATTAAATCGAAATTAGAAATAAAGCATCACTCTTAAATATTTTAAAGTTATGTAGATACTATATACCAAGTAGAATAATAAAATTTTGCATATTTCAATTCTATCTTATTAACGAAATTCGAATCGAAGACGATAAATGAGATTAGATAAGGGTTTTGTAGGTAAACGTGCACCGGAAATGAATCCGTGTTCCATGAATCACAACGCAATGGTTGAATCACAACACAATATCTGCAATATCAGAAATCAATAAAGGTGTGTTGAATGTGTATTGTTACCTACATTGTTACTTTTAAAGGTAAACGTAAATATGTTCTCAGACATTGAGTGTGATATAAATTAGGTATACTAATGAATTAGGTACATAGAAGTAACGGACTTCTGGACCAGTGGAAAAGGGGTAACTCAGACTATTTTAGCTCAAGGGCGGTTAATCGATTTTTTCGCTCAGAGAGGGAGATAATATTAAAAAAAACTTTTAAGGAAAGAAAAGGAAAAATATCTTCATTATCTTTTTTTTTCATTTACAAAATCATGAGGGTCACTTAATTTAATTCCAATAAGATAGGTAATTTTATATACTATATATTATGTTATTTATATCAATTAAACAATTAAAGATCATCGTTACGAATATTAATATTGTTAAGAAATTAACTTTAAGTTTGTAATTTTAATGTTCACAGTTTTATATTTATTTACTCTTAGAACGCATTTAATATTTCTTTTTCTATCTTTTCTCTTTCTTCATCACCTCATAAAATAACGTCTTCCGATTCTCGTAAACTAAGAACCGAACACCGCCAACAAAAGGTGCGTTCGACAGTTCAAATATTGCAGAAATCCGATACGTTTTACTTTTCTATCTATTTAATGTAATCCGCATGCGGATCAAACAATTGATTTCCGTTTCCGATGCGCAGATAATCGCGGCACGCCCTCCCAAATGCGAGTGCATTCACTCGCGAATCGCACTCCAACTTCTCATTGTCCCATTAAATACGATACGATTCATGAAGCAGCCAAGAATTTTGCTCACGAACCATTTACAATGTACCGACATTTCCACGTTTCGACCCATATCTATTTCGCAATTATGCAATATATTTTTTTACACTAATAGCAATATAATAATACTAGTAAGTGGACAATCATCAGAACATAGTTTTAATACTGCAACCAAAATGCAGTCTTTATTGATTCCATCTAATATTGCCATTTAATTGAGCAACATATTTATTTATTTTTTAAGAAAAGAAAAACTTGTTACAAGTACACCATACTTATAGCCAATACAAGATGAGTTAAGACCAAAGAAAAGTTAAATATGTTTAGTAGAAACATGGTTATTTGGAAAGTTTTTAGTCACGAATGATAGAAATCTGTCATAATACACTAAGGTTAAGCTGGGATTATTCTGAATATAGCACAGCATCCTCTAACTAAACAAAAAGTAGATCCATTGTCGCGTATATTGACAAAAGTGAACTACAAGCTTAGTTTTCACACAAATTTGAAAGCGTACATCATTTGGAAACCCTAAACATTCTGAACTCTAATTACTTTAAAACATTTCCTTTCATTGAATGTTTGGTTAATTTTTTCAAACAAATTATACGGACGAATGAACCTTGTTGTTACTTAAATGTGACACGACAAATATGAATACAAAAAGAGCTGTGCTACTTAAGGACATCAATAAAATCAACAGTTTACTGCTTGCGTCTGACACCCTGTAAAGCTTCAGTTTAAAGGGATAGTTTATTGCCGAGACCACTCATTCGTTTTCGACACTTAATCTTACACTTGATCCCGAAGTTGTGCTAACAAGTGGTTCATTCAAAACTCAAAATATTGTGGCATTGACAACGTTGACAGCGTGTCTAATTAGGTAAGAAATCATACAAAAAACTTACCTCCCATGCATACTTCTTGTCTAAAGGATATTTTTCCCATTTTCCATTAAACGGCCCGTACTTGGTTCCGCTAGGGATGTTCACTCTTGCAAATATACCTTCTGATTTGAATACCAATTCAATAGGTAGATTGTACTCAGGATTCTCTGATAGATCGTCGACTTTCTTTCTTTCGTCATCCTTTTCTGTGGGACTTTTGACAGGATCTAAAAACCTTTGATTTGGAATGTCTAGAGGCCTGTGTAAGAAGTTCCTGCCATATTCAATGGAGTGTGGCGGGAAGTAGGTGTCTGGAATGCCGAAGTCGAGGGTTCCGTAGTAATCTTTGATGTCAGTTCCCGGAGCCATGTTTTCTTGTTTGATGTGAACTAAGGTGGGCGCTGATTCCGATGTAGCGGAGTCGGTAGGGCTTGGCGGTGGACTGCCAGATTCTTGGCTGTCTGCTGCTGAAAACAAAAAAAAATATTAAGTTACTTATTTCATGGTAGCGATTTTATCTTCGTCGGGAAACATAACTTCTAAATATTTCGTATTGTAACCTTTGTTCCGTACCTATAATAAATAAACTGATGGCCTAAAATGCGACAATTTTCAAAAACTTCTAATGAAATTTTGATAATTTCTGGACGAATTATCAATTGAACTTGATTTAAAACATGCAGTACGTCTACACGTCAACAGCCAATGTGGCACTTAGATGTCTTACACCCGCAAACAGGTCGGACTTATTTGCGAGACAAAAAATGGAGGAATGCAAGATGGTGATCGCATTATGCCTCATTTCCGCTCACCACAAAGAGTTTCCGCTTGTCTCTTGTCTCTCAGAGCATCCCTCCGAAATGCAAATCCAAGACATGAAGATATCATACAGTTTTTGTCTTCCTTTATTCATGGGATGCTATTAAATTTGCCGTCGACTTTGCATAGCCTTTGTACGCCTACATGTTAATAGACGATTACTTACAAATACACCGGCCAGTTATAAACATTATTCATCGCGTTATTTTAATGTTACGAGTACTTGAAGAGAACAGCATAATCAGTAAACATAAAACCGATCATCGATACATTTCATTTTGTCATGTTTCATGTCCAATACGACTATTACATGTTTCTTTGGAAAACTGATATGAAAACAGTTTTATTCTGTTTTTATCTACAGTTCTAACTTTAAGTGTATGTGTGTGTATGTGTATATGTGTATTCATCCGTATATGTTACAATAAAATGTATCGTTACTTAAAAAACATTCTAATGCCATATAGAAATAAGACGAAAATATAACGACACAAGCATAACGGTATACAAATGTAACAAATTAGTTCAAATTACGAACACGTTACGCAAAGGAAACAAATTCATTACACACGACAAAACGTACGCGTGTCATCAATAAAGCGCATCCCCTAGCAAATACAGCTGAAAGAGACACTCCATAAATCATAACCCACCCCATTACTACTAATAAACTTGTTAAAACAACCCCTATCTTGTCTACGTCTTGCAGAGCACGTGGCGCTGTAAAAACTGTATAAAATTCAACGCTTGATAAACCTCTAATACAATGCGTTAGAGGTATGATAACTGCTTTACATCACAAAAGTGCAGTTCCGTTCACAATGCCCAGGATGTACAAGGTATAGAGCGTGTCTAAAGGATCCTTTTCTGTAGAACCAGTCGCCTTGCGTCCTTTAACTCGGTTGCTATGCCAGCTCACCTGTCGCTGTCAATTTGTGTAAAGCTCTTGCCATATTTAATAAATCGTAGGTTTCTTTACGCGAGTACCTCAATAATTTTCCATTGCATAAGTTTCATCAAAAGTATATTTTTATCAATACTAGGTCGTTATCCCTGTGCGTTACATATCTATGATGTTTCTATAGAATTCCTAGTAGTTAATCTGATCAATATCTGATTTTATCTGTTATAAGAAATCGTTTTAAAGTAAGGAAAAAAAATGTGTGTTGTGACTTCATGATTAAAAATCTCCCTTTCATAGTTCATCGTTCATAGTTCATAGTTCGTTTCAAATTGATACGATGCGTCAAAATTCAATCAAAACGATTAATTGTTTCACAAAATTACAGCCATACTTATAATATGTGGCATAGTTATGCCTTATTATTCGATAATCTGAAATCATTTGGATTTCTAGTCTAATCTAGTCATGGCCATCCTTCTCCATTAAGCCAATTTAATGCAGAGATATGTAAACACGTGTAACATTCCGTGATTAATAACATACTTCTACTTAACTTCTTTTTGGATTAATGTGTTACTCACCGCAAAAACGACAAAGGAAACGAAAGAGCCGCATTGCTGGATAAGGCAAATTTAAGCACATTTAACGAAGTCTACGAGTACTAACATGTAAAACCTTTCATATTTTAATTGAAAGGTGTATTAGCTAAATAAATAACCGAATGAAACAAAGTCTTCGAATAAAATCTAGATACATCGCGACAAAAGAAGTGCAGGTCACACGTTAAAGAATGAGTAGAATGAATCTGATGAAAAGTGAGAGTTAGTGTCAATCAAAGTTTCGCAAATTAGGAGAACCTTATTTAGAGGAATACGCTTTTTAAAGCTGATAGAGAGGAAATAATTTATAAAAAAAGTAGTTAAGACTGACGTATTTTGTCCTTTGGACAGTCACGCTTAAATGGATGTCGTAAAATTCGAATTTCAAATTCAAATTAGCCATTGCAAGGTCCGTTTGGTCGGACGCTGCGTGCACGGACAATACGGACGCTCCATCGTTAAATCTTCGCTTTCCGCTAAACTCGCGCCAGTTTTAAAATAACACTCACTGGACACAAGTGGAATGGAGATGGCAATTTATTCATTGCATAATAAACAGAAGAAAATCGATCATCTAAGATTTTTGTTCGAACAATTATTGGGCCAACTCTCATAAGATGTCTAAGGCTTAGTGTAACAGTTTAATTCTCTTTGTTTTAGAAACAGAACACAATTTTATAGATAAGACATTGGCTAATCAATAATTGCAATAGGTCTTATTCTTGTTGCTAATTTTCTAACAGACACTTAAATAAATAGGATGCAAAAAATAATAGTTAATTGCTTTTAATATAAAGCAATTATTTTACTATATCTTTAATTAAAATTTTGCCAAACATTAAAAATTTTCAAAGCCTATATATAAGAAATTAAAATCTTTTAAGCATACCCTGTCTTTAAAGAATAAATTCCATATTTAGAACCTACTACTGTAAGTTATTAGACATTACCTCTTCAACCTGGCTTAGATACAGTGCATGTACACTTCAATTACGTTTGTTAT
>DWPA01000851.1:0-21481 GCA_018251375.1 Calpodes ethlius
AAATCATTAATAATTCAGTAATAATATGTATCAAGATAGAGGCTTGTAAACGTTGCAGGTATTTGAGTTAGCCCGCAAAGTCACCGACCAACATAGCCCAATAAGTTGGTGACCGGTGGGTTAAGTAATATCTAATGAGTGTACGTTACAAATATTAAGCGGTGGTATCGCGTGCGCTTTAATTTCTTTTATGGAGATTTTATTCAAATGACTCTACTAACCCGCAATGCAATACTAATGGCCATTAGAGCTGGTTTTGTTAATGCTTCCGAAATATGAGTCGTTGTGAAAACCACAATCTGGAATTCGAGTTGATATTAAATTATTAACGACATATCGACGCCGCGATGATTTATAATGATAATATCAATATGACAACTATATAAAAGGCAAAAAAATATGAAAACTATTAAAGCTCTTTGTTTATTTCCTAGGTTAAATGGTTACGATAAAATATTAACAATTAAATCCATGGACATTACACACGTATGTTGAAATAAATTTTGTGATGCCCCGGAAAACCTGGGTTGTTCTATGAAAGCGTGCGGACGATGGTGGCGGGGCGAAGAACACTACCAACTAAGGTTCTTTCGGAAGGTGACGCTCGCGGTATTTGTGACAAAACAATCAAATCTTATTTACATTACTCAAAAACTTATTACTCGAAAAAATATCAAACCATTGTTAAATACTTGTTATTCTTGTTAAAAAAATGATGCTAAAACTGGTTAATACCTTTATCCAGCAGATAATACTATCGCGAATTCATATCTAAATGTTTTCATAAAGAATTTTAACAACACATTACTGTCGTATAACCTGAACTATATATTTACAATATCGCCTATCGAAATATCGCCATAGTAAAATTTACTCAATGTAATGAGCATTTACTAAAGGCATACCTGATATATTAAAAGAAATCCTGATACGTGATATATTAATTTCCCAAATGGTTAAAGTATGAAAACACAAAATTAAAAAAACATTATTAATAACAATGAGTGCTTTGCATCTGAGCACACATTATAAGGACTAGATGTTGCCCGCGACTTCGCACACGTGACATAAAAGAACAGCAATAAAAACGTTGTCAATTTATTTCTATCACTGGTTGCTAGGCAATGCTTTGTTGTAATACTCTTAGTAGAATTTATCACACTACCTATCACCACTACGTCACTAAAAGCGTACCCACTTATATTGCAATGTGATTTTGATGTCTAATTTAGGTACTTTAAGTGGAGGTGAAGAATGGTGGGTTTGATAGTATTAGTATGAATCATGTACATCCAATAGCCAGAAGTAATTAAAATCCTCCGCCAGCTTTTTACAGCTTAGAATTTGGCGTTATTCTTTTTCAAAGTATTTTTTTCCAATGTACATAAAGGTTCAGTCATCCAATTGAGGATTTAGATTTCACACCACTCGACTATAAACGCAACCCCATATTATTCGCTACGTTACACTAATTGATCAATGATTTACTTTTCCCCAAGTTTAAAACTAGGTACACCAAATAACCACAAATTCAAATTATCTGTTATCCAACAAATAAACCAACGGATTATCACTAATGTAAAGTAAAATAAGGCTGTCATTATTATAATTAATCGATTTAAATATAAGCCGTTTAAATCCTAATTCAGCTGCGGTTATTACACGAAATGGAAATAATTTGTAGAATAAATACATGAGTTTATTCCTACTAATGAAACAAAACTCAGAGACGGCCGCGCGAGGTATCACGTGTATTTACCGTGAAACAATTAGAATCATATAAGTCTGTTTTGTACTAGTTGTATACTGTATCTAAAGCAAAAGATTTAGGTTTCATTTTTTAACCAAACAGTATAATATTATCGTTAAATATATAAATCCTCTAAATGAAATACTTAGTAATCCAATTTCTAGACAATCGAATTCGCTTTCATAATTGTTTTGTATTTATTGGAAGTTTATTTAAAACAGAAATTTTTGATCAAAATGACAGGTAATAAATTTAAATAAGCCAGATTTGCGTTTCTTCTCATCTCCAATCAGAAGGGAACACTTGACTCTAACCATATTTAGCACTTTAAAGCTTAATATTTCGCGTACGGATTCCTGAATCATAAAAGCGCTTTCGTAAGCCATTATATTTTTAAGGATATTTTTTAATGCTTCCCAACTATTGGTTGTCGAAAGAAATAAACAAACTTTACGCGTATCCTCTGAAATATTTTATAAGCTTTTATACCACTACATCGGCCACATAAATATACCCTTTCAAAATTACAACTTTCTAGTACTAAGACAGACGGACATGAAAAAACTCTAAGGCTTTCATTTTGACTACATACATATATTGCTGATAATTAAATATGTTGTTCCTACAAGTATACTTAACTATAAAATTAATAGAATTATTATCCGCCCTTGTAATAGGTAGCTTATTTAATATGGGAACAAAAACTCTATTCCGTATAGAAATCTTTAATTAATACGTATCTACTATCTCAAAGGAAGAAATGAAAAATGAAAAGTTCGCTCCGGTCGCATATCGAGAAAGAGTAAAAAATTAATTCGATTACGATGTGAAATTCAGACTGTAGACAAGAACAGAGTGTATAATTAGCAATTTAATCAACTTTCATACGTAACGGATTATAAGAAAAATGACCGAGTACAAATCCCACGTGAAATACGATTCTATATGTACAATAAGTGGATCTGAAAATATTGGCCACGTCATCTGAAAGCTTAAAACCAACGTGTAAATAATGACAGTGGAAAGTATTTTTTATATTCTTATTGATCACCATGAAATTACCGCTTTAAAATTAAAATATGCTTATTTTATTATTTTTTGTGTAAACCACAGCTGGATCGCTTAATTAGATCGGTTAACAAACACTTATTATGTAATAAACGCCATGATATTGCATATGTTGGTAAGTGGCTACCACCGCCCATGGGGTTCAGCAGGGCTTACATAATTACCGATGCGTTACTGGTCAATAAAGAAGAGAAGAACAGAGAAAGAGAGGTGGAGAAAAGACTGGTCCTGAGCCTTCTGAATTTAAAATCATCACAACAAAAACATTTTCAAAGTTAAGATTACTAATTAAATATATTTTTTTATTATTATCTATCATCTAAGAACATAAAATGTTTTGTCATGTTAATGGATTTTGATGTCTTTTGATAAACTTGAACTAAATGTCTTAGTTCTCCATGACCCGGCTTTTGTTGCTTGATATCCTCGTAGATCGGCAGCTGATTTTCGAAGGTACTCCATTGTGGCTAATACAGATTATAGACTATAGCAGTTTCCACCATGAGTACCTCTAATATCAAGCTCTTCCATTTTCTACATTATAAGATATTGCGAGATTTGTCTCCAAGCTTACCTACCGCATCGATCAATATCTTCTCTACTGTGTATCTATTTCAAACATCGATATATCAGTAAATTTTTATAATTTAAAGATTCGGTAAATCACAAATGTAAATAAATCAAAGCATCCGATTTATGTCTGCTCGATGTCTAAACATATCAGTTATCTATCGTATCTATTGATTACGAATGGTAATTGAAATTTAGTCAAACTCAACAGAAGAAGCTGGTTGAGCAGCAGCCGATATGAGTAACTTTGGCTGCATAATGTTAATATCAAAGTAACCCTTTTTTCACCTCAGATCTAATTGTCTAACCTTAGTATCTTAGAAAGAAAATAAAGGAAATGATGAAGAACGGGTCGTACCACACTTAGTCGCAACGTTCACTCGACAATAGGAATGAAAAACTGCAGTTTGGAATAATCAAGCGAGTTCGCTAAGCCGTTTCTGTTTTCTATTCACAAAATCCAACGGAATAGACGTTTTTACAGTTTGATATAAACGAACGTACCTATGACTGCTAAAGGCACACGGAACGTAAACTCGCCGTTTTAACGACACGCCAGTAGCAACGTGACATTTCGTGTATCTGTTTTTGTCTATTGCTAATCTCTTGCAACGCGTTGTTGATGGCTTCAGATAACTTAAGTCTGTGGATCAGGTGACCCTTGAATACATATCATAGTCAGATACCCAGTGTGGTCGTTTGATGGCTAGAGTTTCCTATCTTGTAGCCACTATAATCCAGGAGCAGCTCTATAACTAAGACCTCTCTCCCACTTCGATAAATTGTTATTTTTTCCGAATCGTGATCATTAACGCCACGTTTTATTTTTCCAATGTCACATAATGTTTAATTATCAGGTATATGCATACGGTCATAAATCTTCTAGTCATATTTGTGAAATACCCAGTATCAAATAACTTAGTTAGCAAAATTCCATATTCCAGAATTGTCCACATCATAAGCAACGTGCGCGTTCGAAACAGCCTCGTAGTCATTTCTACTGTGCTAACACAAGTGGCTAAATCTAAACAAGGCAAGATTGTCGTCCAGTGGATCAGCTGAGTAGTAACACCAGTTACAGTCTGCAAAGAAAACAATGTATTTACGAGCTTGACACGAAGTTCGATAAGTCAACAAGCCAATTCAGCGAACTTGTCCCTCGCCGACATAACTATACGCTCTGGGATCTTGTCTCACTATTCCCGAACAAAAACATTAGTTAAATGTTTGTGTTCTTATCCGTGCCGATGGAGTACAATTACTTATAGTTATAATGCTGGTGTTGATCCTGTATGATGGACTTATTAACTGCGAAGGCGATTAGTAGTTGAATGGGCAACCCCAAGGGTCTTACTAACATGAAAAATAAATCAAACCTTTGTGATGAACAAAAAATAATAGGAAAAAATTTCGAAGCTATTAAATGAATAAAAGCAGTGAAATTCATTATTTTTGGAGAATTGAACTGCATTCAAATAAAATATATTTAGAGTAAAAGTGTGTTTTATGATGCGACGCTCTTTCCAATTACTACCAAATTTAAAGTAACCCTTACATACATATGATCAAAATATCAATGCAAATAACACACTGTGATTCGTGCAAATTGTATTTGAAACCTAAACCTAACACCCATGCAGCTCTGACAAATATAGAACTACGAACTATTAATATATAACTTGGCATGTTTTCTTACAAAACAGCGAGATATTTTCCTTAAGTAAATAACATATTCGTTGAAAGTGTGGGTCTATTCCTTTGTCTTACATTTTCCTTGCCTTAAGTTAATACATCTAAAATATAGGTAAAAATTCATGTTAGTGCGGAACAAACAAGTTCTTAACAATAATCTGATAACAAACAAAAACTAATATAGAATACATTTTTTCAGTAAACAAGATTATTTATAACACGTCTAAAGACTTGAAAAGTATTTAATTTTTAATAAGAAACATATCTGTATGTAATTTTTTTTTAATAGCAATGTAGTGTTAAACTTTCATTATAAAGTTTCTATTCTTAATTCTCAAAAGGTTTAGAGATATATGTTTTTCGAACATTTTCCTAATTATGCAAAGATTATACAAGATCGCTTACAGTATCGTGATTAAGAAAAATCAGACGAAGATTTCATTACACTATTATTAATTTTTATTCGATACATGACTAACTGCTATTTATTATTTAAAAATCAAATTGTGTACACGACGCCCTTATCAATATTTCTTGGATTATAGTCACCGTTGTAAAATAGCCACAAATGTACGAAATCGCTGGATCTGAACGCCTAGAGTGCCTGTGAGTTCACCTCTACGGAAGATCACCTACCTTAGAAACGTTTCATTCATGACGTCTATTATGTACTGGCTAGTGGGCTCAATCCAATTCTCGAGATATGTTTTTATTAAAAGAACTGCTACGCCGACTACGATATGCTACGATAACTACACGTGCTACGAGCTACGCGCTACGGCTGCTACGAATTTACGGTCCCTACGTGACCGTTGTTCTAGTTACACATTTATTTTTAAACTAAACTTAATTTACGTAAGTTATAAGATTAAATTAATTGCATAATTAAAAACTCTAATCGTGCTTTGAACGTTGATTTTCTCATTTTTCCTTAAACTTTATACTATTTTCTGGCATAAACTATACACTGAAATTCATAATTGCCGTAACACAAACAACGATATTAAATTTCTCCATCCTGCCACTCTGTGACCATGTTCTCTTTATTTAAGCGGCAATGTCACTATGAAATATTATAATGTTATGTACTCATAGCATTTAATATATAATATATAGTGTTCGCAATCATTCTATTTTTCATGAGTTTCAAACGACAAATACATTTTATTCAAGTTTAATTTCACAATCACTTATACATATAGGTATATTTTATTGATGACCCTCGAGACGCGTAGGGTCCTGGGTTCGATACTCACCGAGGCAGAAATTTTAATGATGAGGTTCAGAACTATAACTTTAAATCTGTTATCGGTCTGGGAGAGTGTGTTCCTGTCTCTGAATTTTAGGAATCCTAAGAAAAAAATGATGGCCTATCAGTGTGCAGCGTTATTTATATTTATTATTACTTATGCACGTAAGCTGTAACCTTTTCTTGCGAATTATGATTTAATGTGTTTTAAACAGTTCCAGCGACAAATCACATATTAACTTTACGGCGTATTATATAATTGTGCATCAAGCACCAAACAAGATCACTGCACAAAAATGGTTCAAAACGTAGCCAATTCATGCATTCTTCTTATTTGCGTGGTAAAGATATCGCAGATTTTTTGTAAGCACTCAAGTTATTCCGTATGTAAACTATATCTCTACAAATAACCTGAGAACTTAGAAAATATATTTCGCTGGATTTATGAAACAAAGTCTCCTCTGACCTTAGTTTATAAATAGATCTTAGCTCTTTTGTCTATAGTATTGATCGATGTTGTTGGACTTTTATATGTAACATACTCCGTGACCTCCAGTAATGCATGAATATATCGCATTTAGTTTGTATAGCAATTAAATCCGGCCCGTGCTCTCTGCAACATAGTGTACCCTACATCTATCAATGAGTCTTTGAAGCCGGAGGCCTAACTTGCGCTAATCAGACCGGTCCTGAGCCTTCTGAATCCAGTGGACACCGATCTGTCATCCGGTGGATGTCTTTTACAAGTCGTCACTGGTCGACTGGTTGAGGGGTGATGTATCCTGATCTATACTTATATTATAAACTGGTAATATTTTTGAATTTTTATGTAGGAGGAAGTATGGAAAAGGTAATATTTAAAGCTACGTATATAATTTTAAAATACTTTTACATATAAATGCTACGTTATCATAGGTTATATTTTAAATCATTATTGCACCCGTAAAGCCGAGGCGGGTCACTATGAGCTGTTTGTGTAAGCATTAATTTCGTTTGCCCGTTAACCTATTCAGTATTTTGTATTTGATGAATGTGATGACTGATACTTCTTAAGATATACAGATTGACCCGTCTTGCAGTAGACTGCGAATGGATAGAAAAGTTATAGCGACATTATTATATAATTTGAGACCGGCTAGCCTTGTGTTTAGCTCTGCAGGAAGTCGTCTCTAACTCGCCACGCGTTTTTACGCTCATCACATATTTAGTAAGAGCTTTGCGTGATGTAGTCCATGATCGACTCCTAAGTTTTCTTGCATATAATATTTCATATAGAGGCGCTGGTGTCCACACCAGCCATACCGACGGCTAGGTCCAGTACTACCCTAGGCACGTTTAATCAATCAATCAACCAGGCTTACGTTTTTTATTACATTGTCATGCCACTTGAGTGATTTCGCAATTAATTTACATCTGTACGAGGCAACGTGTGGCATTGCGTTTTGAACTTGGAATAAAAGGTCGGAGAATTTAAGAATATTTAAAAAAATAAAAAGTATTTTCCGAACATTGGGCTTTAAATGTTTGATACCCCCAGCAACAACCTGCACTTGTGCATCTACACAAAGTTATTACCTGCTACGTCTGTACGTTCAGTTTTAATAGTGTTGAACGCCCACAGTTCCCTACAACGTTGCAGAGACTGCCCCGGAACGGCTGGAACAGGCGAGAATCGTGTGAAAACGCCTCTTGTTCACTGATAAACAGTGGAACGACTCGTCAACACGCGATCCCCGCATTACACCGTACACGAGCGCGCGCGTCGGTGTCTCTTCCATGCTCGTAAACAATGATTTCAATTAAATTGATAGCGCATTATATGATAATGATCGATTGAAACTTGATTTCATTTCCTATGTTGTTTGTTGATTCTTATAAGTTATGGAGTATGGCCATTAGTCAAAATTAAATGCAGTTCCGTTTCAACCGTTTCTTAGAAAAATCTGACAAGACAATTTCTCAAGCTACAGAAAGTTGTATCTAGAAACATTATGTAATACGGGACATTGTCGTACGCAAGTATAAATCTGAGTTGAATAGCTTTGCGGAACAAAATTCATAGTAAAACTTGCCAAGTGTGCGTAGTTAAGTCCCTCTTGAAACATACTTCACGTAAAATTGATGAAGAATATTGAAAATTCGTGAGAACACGGCTGTAAATTCCCGAGCGTGGTAGAGAGAGTCGTAAAACGATCAAGTAACTGCTCGAAACGCATTTAGACGTAATAAAAACAGACATTCACAATGGTAACTCAACTTTCAAAATTTTTTAAGCCATAAACCTCATGAAACCGCCATCTGTTTGGTGTATTATTTATTTTAATGAACCGGAGCGGGTCGTAAAACTTAGCACAAGAATTATTTCGTTATGTATAAATCCCCAAACGCGTTACGTATATAGTGCAATCATTAGATGCATTATTAATCTAGTCTAAAATTTAAATAAACATGTCAACAATTATATTGTTTTATGTGAAAAATTGGTAAACAAGCAGAAGGATCGTCTGCTGGTTAATATGTGGTCACTTTCCCTGTAGGACATCGAAATCACTGAAAACATAAGCATTAGATCACCCGGTAAGAAAGATTGAAGAAGAAAATTAATCTGTCTCTCAAGCCTCAACTGGAAGAATAGCTACTAACTAAAATATGTTGCTAATCAGGTGAACTTCCCTGAAAAATAATAATCTCCTATCATCATAATACATATAATCCTTAGACCAAGTCCAACTACCTACCACAGAGCCAGATTTCAGCCTCACTTACGACATTCTAGTCTGCTGGCAAAGCATTTGGCTGAGTCGGCTATAATATTTTAAGTTGAGGAGTAAATAATCTAACTATGCAAATATTACTTTGACAGATTTTTGTGTCAACAACAATCAACTTCCAGAGATGAACGTGTTTCCCTTTCAAAGATTCATCAGTTAACCGCAATCTCTAGTCTGTAGTCATCAAACTGCCATAATTACGTTCAAACATCTTCGAGGACGCTCGCACCGCAAAACTAGTTGAACGAATTAACTCGGCTTGCGGTTTATTATAAAACCACTCCATGCTTTGTTCGCCTTGACATCCACGAAATGCTAGCGGGCGGTTCTATGGTATTGCATTACTATAACGGGAGAAGTTGGGGCCACCATATAATATGCGAGTTTTGGACAACACAAGACTCATTCATTTTGTTTCCGAAATTTTTGCTTTTTATAAGTATACGCCTCTTTGAAAACTACATTTAAAATATTGGCCATATTTTCGGGTGCGATGACGAAACCGTGCAATGGTCGAAGGAATCGTTAAAACTTCACAAGTTATTTAAACTAATTAGCTCTGCTTGTACTGTGATATAGTCTATACAACGACTATTTAACAAGTGCGGGCATAAATATATGAGTAACGTGCATGCACTGCCTATACTTCACTGAGTGTACAGCGTTACCCCGTGGAGCGAATAAAATTATACATAAATACAATAATTACTAACGTTCCTACGAACCACTTCCAAGAAAAACCAGTGAACAACACGATACTAATGACATCTAATAATGAACGAATAAAATAAATCTTAATGAATACATAAATAAATAAAAGAACTTTGACATAATATTCATATTGTTATAACATAACATTCTTTGTTTGTATTATTTTGCAAAAAAATTAAATCAATTTTACTTTTAATCATTATTAGAGGACTATTCTATAAGAATAACTACTTAATAAAATCACAATAAGAGCAGTTAAAAATGTAATATTCAGTTAAGTTTATGTGGACAACTACGACCTGATAAGTTATCTTAGTACAATTTAAACAAACATTTACTATTAAAACTCAATTATTTATGAGAAGTATGAATGGCATACGTAGATAATACTCATAGCGACGTCGTCGTAACTCAATCCGTTAACATTGAACATGATACCTGTTCACAAAGTTTTCAAGTTTTACTTACCATTTGTTTTAGATCAATCACAGTCTGATTGATGAGTTCGAACGATTTATCTCAATCTGTTTTTTGCGGCAGACGCTACCAGTATATTGAATGTAACTGATGATCGGCGGTATCCACTAACTTTTATTTTGAATTTCAAGAATATAGATGCAAACTTAGTTGATCAAATAGTATCGATGTGATGATATAAGTTGAGACATTTATTATGAGAAAAACATTCGTTAGATTTATCTCATGCATAACTGTCAAACGTTTATAATAATACGAAAAATAAATAGGAATGGTTCAAACTCTATGTTGGATATTTTATTTTAGTTTTAACGTACGTAACCTTGTTACTAGGAATCCATTTTAGAATACTCTGCGATCCTTCGCTCCATTCTGGAAGAAACATTCTCGCCTGTAAGTAATAATTTGCTTACTATGTAAACAAACTAATATTACTTAGTGCTTTATATTTATTTTAAAATTTCCGTTAAATTAAAAATTCGAATTACGACTTGTACTATGTTATTGGATACACTAAAATACTTCAACATTTGCCATAAAGCAGTTTGTCTGCTAGTCACGTGTATTGACGGCCACCCTCACTCATCTAATATTATATATTAACTTTCTGATATGTATTAACAGAAATGTTGATAACCAGATTACTAATGACACATTAAGTAAATAAAATCCACTTGATCATAAACTCAATGTCCACTACTTTTCTTCGTAGAAATAAGAAAAAATAACAATGAGAACGTCGTGTACCTCCATTATCCCCGGACGGTCCTGCCTGCATGGTCGCCCTGTACCTGTGTAATAGCCCACAGCGCTTTGATCGCTCGCACGGAACCGACTCCGGCCGCGCCTTTTTATAACTTTCAACCACTTTTAACCCAAACAAGCATGTTCTACTTTTTAATCCCTAAAATCAATTTTTATAAAAGTAATTGATACCGATATTTATAATACATAAATATAACATACTTAGTGCCCGCGACTGCCATTTAAGGCATATTCCACGTTGTAGGTCAAGTGTAGTTGCTAACCTAGACAAACTCTTCAGCTAGATCAAGTGAATCTGGAGTGTACGGAACTGTACCTTATGGGCAGGCCAACCTTCCTTGCTTAGTGATAAATGTTCGCTTTTTTAACGTCATCGTATTTTGTATCGCCACGTTTAATCTAGAAAATACTAATGCAGGAAATAAAACTGCTATCCGCCAGCTAGCTACCACAATTCTTTTAAAATTGTTCGTAAAATATTCTTTATAAATTTCGGTCGCCATGTCAAAGGGCCAGCAATGCAGTGGCTTCTTTTTTTAACCGACAAGGCGTCGCTGATGCGTTTAGCTTTATAAAGGTTCATCGGTAGAGATAAAATGTCTACAATATATTTTCCAGTAAGTAAATAGATATTTGTAAGTATGATTAGTCCTCAATCTTATAGCGTAGCCTTTGAAGGTCCACTGCTGAACATAGGCCTCCCCTAATTTGCACCACTCAGACCGGTCCTTACCCTTCTGAATCTAGCGGATAGCGTTCGTGATTCTATCTGGTTGCAGGGTGACCTACACTCTTATTTCCGATAAAAATATAGCGTATAGACATGCGTAACGATGTGGATCGCTAAACGATTGCTCCCTATATCCCAAGTCTATGTTGCACCGATAAGTTATGTTCATTTGATACTTCGGAATTATAACTAAACGTAGATTATTAAATTATTAATTGTAGCCATTCCATATACTTAAGCTTTTACTATAAGGTGTACGCAACAAACAAACTCATATCCCAACATGTAATACTAATTAGGAATCCGTCATTTTATTCACCACGGAAATCCAGCGTTGTTGGCATGACATCGGTGACCAGTAAAGTTGAGGGGGACAAAATACTTGTCTCCTACCGTTAGCCGGCCCGATCCTATAAATAAAGCGAGCATATTGGACAGCCGCTCTGTAACTTGTTCAGCGTAGTATAAAGCTGGTCCCGAGTTCGCTTAAAAACTGATTATCCGGGAAGAATGGTGACATACGATCGTGGTGCCGCCAGCGCGCCCGTACGGCCGTGTGAGCCAACTCTTGGCGCGTTGCCACTGCGATATTGCACAGATTGTTTATTTAAAATATTCATAAGGGTCCATGAACGTTAAAACTGAACAAGATATACAATGTTCGACCATTTCTACGACCAGTCTATTTGTACCTCTACATAATAAAACTGACATGAAATATAAACTAAATATCCGCGAACAAAGTAGTCTCTGTATGTCGTTATAGCTACATAAATAAAAGTTCATTATTGAGAATGGATTACTGAGAGATGAACTTTAAAATAATGTAAACTGTTGAAATCTTAAGACTTGATAACAAACACAAACGGTAATCGACAATGATAAATCTATGTCTGCTTTCCCAAAAGAGTAAGATAATATTAGATTGTGAAACTTGGTATCACGGTACTCACACAGCTTGTCCTGCATCACGGTCTTGGTGTCGCAGCGCACGAGGCAGAGCAGTAGGAAGAGCGCCACGTGGGGCGCCATCGTGCCGCGCGAGATCACGTGCCGCGCGCGCGCCACCGCCACCAACGACGCATGATCCCCGGCTTCTGGAACAAGTAATATTCATGAATCGTTTATAATGAAAGGAATACCCATATGGTAAATGCTCATGTTTTTCGGCTTTAAAGTTTTCATTCGATTTTATTTCATTCATTCTTTCATTCAGCAACACAATCATTTGTAAAATTTCAATGAAAATAGAGCTGAGTAAGTGACAGACATTTACAAATTTTCGTTTACAATATTATGAGGATAAACTGATAGCCAAACAATATGATAGTTGTAATATTTAAAATAATTGGGATAATATAACAACGCTAATTATACGATTGACTTGGAAAACGAACATAATACACATCAATGTGACATAAAAACCCGAACAGGTTTTATATATTTTTAATTCTATATAATCGCATAAAGGTTTCTATAGAAATATATACATTTTATTGGTGTATGTACGTTGCTTTCTCCACAAATTTCTCCGAAACGAGATATCGGATTATAACCATTTGTAACCATTGTTATTTTTAATAGTTTCCAAATAATTTCACTTAAGGTAAAGTTCATCAGAACCGGTTAGCAAATATTATGGTATGAACTAAAGCGTGCATCGTGCCATATTTGATCAGTGTATGGTGTCGTAAGGGAAATCCTATCATATTGTACATTAAATTGTATTGCACGCCTAAGAAAACTAAAGTGGACAAAAATCTGTTGCAGATTTACTTAATACTGGTTATTACAAAATAAGACCAACATTTTGTAAATGGATTCCAACAATTTTGAGACCGACACCCAAAATAATAATAGGTCATTTATCGGTTTTAAACTTATACGTTTTTTCTTTTTGTAAAGAACAAGATATAATATCTCAATACACCCAACACGACAAAATACAAACTGGTTTCATATTCAAACGCGCCGCCCGACAAATGCGACTGCAACCCAGCGGGCTGTCAGCTAGGACAGGTCCATTCGAAACGCTCTGTTTAAATTTTGACATGTTAGTCAGACCGGTGGTAACGTTACTTATGCCGTATTATACACTGCAGGACAACTTTGTACGGACAAAATTAGGCATCACGTATTAAGAGCTAGCAGCTGTTTCAATTTCCCTCAGGAGCGATTAAGATTTAAAAAAATGTAGCCTATATCACTGGGCAATAACGTAGCATTCTAAATAGAAACTCACACTCCTTATTCTCAAAGGAATGTGGTAGATTTCTCCCTAAAAAGTAGTCTTTATCTCGCTCCGTTGCATTGTGAAAGAAAGAGAAACAAACAAAATAATAACACCTTTTCATTTATATTATTATAGTAGGTATGTATTAATAATACGTAGTTCCGTAATTTCTTGCGTGAATTTAAGAGGTATATGTTTACCTACGCGAAAAAAAAATGGTTACGCCTCTTTTTCTCCTCTACCAAACTATTTTCTATATTTCTTTTGTCTTATTTTCTTTTAAATTATTTTCTATGGCATATATATATATAAACTTATATGCACAGAATGTATTATAAAAGAAAAAGTAATCTGTTTTAAATATATTATTTATCAGTAACGGTTATAGGTTACATTCGATACCTGGCAACACTTAGTTACTGTGAAGCAGTTACTACTTTTCCATTAAGTGACTAAAATATACAAATATAAAAAGCATCTATGAATATCCATATCGAATATTATTCGGCTGAAGTATTAACTGTAGCCCGTCACAGTACACATATTATTTGTTTTATTAGTAGTTATACGAAAGACAATAATGTATCGGTCATAAAATATCTGTCGAATTCGTATTATTTGGTGTCTCGATTAATATATTGGACACATGCAGTCGAGTACACAGCGAGAAAATATACAGTAAAACTATTATATTGATGGTTGTACCATTGTATGTGGTATTATCAAACTTAAACAGAAGATATCAACTTTTAGGTTAGGGTGTGAAGGAATAAACTTTAAAAAATTATTTAATTTCCAGAAGTTAACAGTAAAGATAACCGTTGACATTTATAAATACATGATTATGTTACGACGAAGAAACCGTGAGTTCTTTAAGTTATTCCTAATCTAGATGATAAAAGCGCGTTTATATATTCACATGTAAACATTTCCACGAATCCCAACTGTTAAATATGATGCCTAGACTCGCTCTTTACCTGAAATAACGATGTCAATGTAAATGTTTCTCATAAAAAATTCTGTAGCCACTTAGTCCGAGTTTCTTCAGTACGCAGTAAACGAACGCCGTCAGAAGCTATTATCTAAGTGAATTCCATTATGTTCATGTAGTTTATAAATACCACGAGTCAACACGCCGACGATACGAGTCCACTAGAAGAGCGAACATTTTGTGCATTATTTTATGCTAAGGTCAATGCAGGCTACGAGGCCGCCGACGCCGCCGACGCCAGCCTTTAGTTTATTACATAAAGAGTAAGCTTGCCAAGTCGTATCTTGTGCGAATTCCAAAAAGGAATTAACCTGGCCGGTCCAGGCCCCGGGACCGTGGCACGACAGATTTTATTACCGCCATGAATAAATTTCTCCACTGGGACGTTGGCTCGCACCTCGTAAATTATAACTACGGTTTAAACCGTCCACTCGATTTACAGCGACGCTCGGAGCGTGCGACGCCTAAACGCGTGCGCTGGCGAGCTAGCAATGGATGTCGCACTAAATGATTTTGACGAGATATATTTGGGACGTGAGATATATTCTTGGTGTCTTTTCGTCGTTTACATAGCACACCAGAGTTTAGTGCTGTCCGTTCGTATAATGTTTTATGGCGTTGGCTCTTGTTCCTTATCCCTTTATAACCGGTATCTCAGCACATCCAGATAATGGGTGGGTATTTTAATGTGGGGTTTGAAATTTTACTCAACGGACACTGGATCACATGTATTTCTGCATACATTGAAATTTCGGAGTATATTTTGCGCTCTCCATTTCTTCTTCCGAGAGTTGTTGTTTGCGGGCTATTTATTGAAGCCCTTCTTCCTTCCTTACAGTATGTAAACTATAACTTGCCTTATAATTTTATATTAAACAAAAACATTATCAGTAGCATACATGGAAAATATTGCTCTATAACCCGTACTCGCTGCTAGGTCTGCATTTTACATAACAAAAATTATGAAAATAATATAAATTTACTGCTAAGAAACTAAAGTAGGAGTTAATAATTTTATTATTCTACATCTTCTTTATAGAAATAAAGATATGCAAATGCATATCTTACGCTCAAATGAGCGTAAGATATGATCTTTAGCAAAGTTGTTATGTATGAGCCCACGAAGGTTTCTGAGTCGGTCCGACCGATTATCGATAGATGGCGCCACTGTAATTACCTTATTTTAGTTATTGGCGTAGCAACGCGCGTAGGATTCAGCTAGTTGCTTAAAAATTCTATTTCATAATCTATATATCTCTTTGTCGTTCAAAGTCTAAACCAGAAAAATCAAGTGTCAATGTTATTAAACTTTAGATCTCATAATTAAAACAACAATATTGTAATTACAAGTGCAACTTTACATTTCAAACAACTAAACACGTCTCGTCATATTTCCTTTATAGTTAACAGTTTAAGGTCTATTATTTCCGGTATCTGAACCGTACGCTGAGCTACAACACTAGAATACCTAGTACTGAGCTCACTTTAGAGATAAGCGCCTCAACAAGACTATGAGTATAACTTATTCACCGAGAGTCCAATGCTTTAAAATTACTTTTAGGTTTCATTGATGGGAGTTCATTATTAGTAATTATTTAAGAATTCATCTCAGATTCCGGTTAAAGATAAATAATTAATACTATACTACTGAAAATCCTACAAATTACTGTACTGCAAATTCAGTCAATTTATTGAAATTGAAACAAAAATATTTATTTATTTAAATATTTAATTATATAAAGACTTATTAATTGATCTCCACGACAGATCTTACACAGTGTCTTGCAACGGAGGGATCCTGGACTAAATAAGCTGTTAACATTCGGTCAAGGCGCTGGAACGATATAGTTGACAGTATAATGAAAATTCAATTTAGCCGATGTTCCAAAATAAATATAGGCCTTCCGAAGTTAAATAAATCTTGTACCTCGTTCTTAGTCGCGTTATGAGTTTTTGTCTCTCGAAAATTTTCCGATTTAATTCACAGGTGCTCCGCTGGTATTATTTGATTCATGCCCCAATTTATCCAGTGATTTATTTTCGGGTCAATGCGTGGATATTTTAGGATTCTTTGGGCAAATATTTAATAAAGGGATACTTTAAATGTAATAGCCGGTTTTCACCGGTATAACTTTGTCTGGGGAAATTTTGTTTTTGTACAATACAAACACAAATGTACACATTTTTATCTGACGTCAGGTATCCCGACTATTTTTTTCTCAGCTAGTAACATTGTACTTTAAACATATAACAATTTTTGAAACTTAATTAACGCAGTATGCCAATACATCTTTGATCTACAATGTAAAATGTTCAATAATGCTACAACTTATTCGCTCGGGTGTAACTTTGAGTTGTAATTTCACAGTGATAGTCAAATAGGTTGTTTTACGTACCTATTAATTTTCGCAGCGCTCGTCAAATTAAGACATTTATAGCCAAACTTTTGGTATTACGATTTATGACAATATTTTTTACTCATAATCCTAAAAGATTTATTCGTTGGTAAGTAAACTTAGTAACAGATTTTCTAAAGTATTTTCCATAGCTGTTGCCCGCGACTTTACCCACGCGGAAGTAACTTTGATGAGACGTGGAAAAAGTTCCCATACAAACTTACAGCTATTGTACGACCCTATTAAGGAATGACTTTTAATAAAATCTCTTTCATCAATTTAACAAGCCCTTAACTTTGATATTATCTTGAAAGTTAATACTCATACTGTAAGTAGTCAGTCCATATAAACAGATTTTAAAACTACTTTAATGCTTTATTTTATCTTTTCAGAAGCTGATTTTACAAAATCATAACAATGAGTACTTATTTGTTTTTAACTAAAAGCTTAACATCTTTACATAAGAGCTTGTTACAAAATCCGCGAATTTCTAAACAACATTTAAACCTCTATTAAATTCTCCTGCGAAGATGAATCAGTCACACGATTAGCGAATAATGTATTTTTAATATAATGCACAGAATGAAAATTGTAAAATAGAACATTGAACTCAAAAATTTCCCTTGGATGTATTCGGAAGCTGAAGTTGGCACTTTGCAAATTGTTAATGTCATTTGAGTGAATCAGTCGTGCGGTGTGCTGAAGCCAGTGAGAAGTGCGCGTGGACTGTTTTCTATGCACAGACACACTCCTTATGACTACCACACGTTCGCTTGTGTTGGTGGGTCGCGGTGCCAGGGATTGCAGGATTGTGCAGCGGTGCTGGGGAGATTCAGTGATGGTCCACGTGGTGCTAGTTATTTTTGAATTGTTCAAGCGCGTTTCGACCTGCGTGACGAAGCGTGGATGAATTATGGAGCCTGAACTTGCTGTAGTTTTGCAATGCGATACGAGAATTATTGTTGGTTATCCCAGAGATAGTAGTGCGCTCTGAAATGTTCACACTTTTATTTTTTTGCTCACCCTACATATATTTGTTATAACATTTTTAAATTCATGATGTTCATGATTCCATTCGAGTGGAATGTCCAATTTGAACGATTAAAATTGTATATATTTTATTTCCAGGTAATAAAATAGCCTTGAATACAAAGAGATTTATTTGAATAAAGATTGATATGGAGCTACCGTCGGTTTTAATTACTTTATAGACATAAAAGTTATAAACATTTTACAGTTAAATGTTTAGTATTCCCAATTTTGTGTAGATATTTATATGTTCTTTAAAACTTTGGCACATGATTTTAATCTATTATTAAGAGATTTTTATACACGTAGGGTATCAAAAAGATAATTTTTATACATACTGAGGCACGTAATTGGAGTATTCATGTATATAATTTACTCTATAATTAAATGATAACAAATTTTACTTAATGACAATATAGTATTTTTTGACAAAATAATTCTTAAAATCGATTTACTACATAATACAATTAATACGTTGCTACGAAGTATCTTCCAAAAACAGCAAAATATAAATTCTTACTGGCATACAACAGCTGCTTAAGCCAAATAAAAGTGATTTTCACGTAACAAACAATCTGCCATCTTCAATCCATGCAGTTCACCGAGGTTACATTAGTTTTTCAATGTTTCAGAACAATGAAAACTCAAAATTGTGGACGAAACATATGTATATTATATTTCTACGTGCAGACATTTTCCTCATATTTTCATCTATTTAAGTATCCTCAGATTAAAACCTGCCTTAGTGGAAGGAACCTCTTTATTAAAACTTCAACTTGAGCTCAACTTTGTTAACTTTATACAGGAATTATTCAATATACTTATGACCGTCCTTACCTCCCTTGTAACTAAATTAATTGATAATAAGCGTTGATAGTTGTTTTTGGTACATGCTTACCGGAATAGACTGACCTCCAACAAACCATTTACGTGTAAGCAGTTAAATCGGAGTAAAGAAGTTAAATCACTAAACAAGTTAGAGAAGGATTATTATCGATAAAAATAAATATCGCAAACCTTTATACCGACATACAAACACTCGGACGAAGTGTTGTTCTAGAGAAAGATAGGTTTTCAATAAGACGCGGCAGTTCACTGCAGTGTTTGTCGCCGGCTGCCGGCACCGTTTATTTTAAGGCACAAATGCAATTTGCTTTATCTTCCTGCTCCTTGACCCGGTTGGAACGTGCGACGCTATTCGCTCGCGAGCCGGAGTAGCTCGTTGTTATAGCGAACTTATTGAACAGAACTCCTCCACGCCGTAAGGAATAGAGAATAAAATTGTGCTTATAACGACGACGGTGTAGGTAAATAGTTGAAAATATTTGCAACACAATTGTGTATTAGTGTTATTATATTAATTTCTTGAGTTTTGTAAGCTTATTATAGGATAATGTTTTACTCCGGTTGATGTAGTTTAAGTTGTTGAGCGAGATAATCTAAAAAGAGTATATTTACAATGGACCGGTCTATCTCAACGGATCTCAGAAGCTCGTTATTACGAATTTAAATTCCACAGAACATCTTGTAACTCCGGAAAGCTTTTATCCTTCAATGTGTGTGTGAAAGGTTTGCCTAAACAACATTTGATGTTATCATTAACTTGACGACAAACTAGAAGTTCAGTTGAAAGGGAATTTCAATTGTAAACAAACAAATGTACGGAGATATAGAGATCAAAACCCGATGTTATTGTTTGGAGTATGAGAGAAACAATTACAGGACTGTCCCTTGTCGAAAACTGCGGTCGGGAAAATATGAACCGCTCTACTGTTAAGATGACATTTATATCGCAACAAAAAAGCTAAATTTAGCGTCATTTATCTGCTAACCTAACTAGGCAACTTTGCTTTATTAGCTGCTTTAGTTGAAATTACAGTACATTATGATGTAATTTACTTAATAATTTTGAATATCAATAGGTCGTAACGTTTGAAGTTTTTTGTAAAATCGATCAAAACTTAATTAAAGTCATTAAAAAAAACTCATTTAAAGTCAAAGGACAAAAAAATTCTATACATAGAATATATTTTTGAAAATCCCAATTACCAATTATAGAAAGGCGAAACTCAAATACATTTTTCTATTAACGTTGTCTGCATTTCTGAGCACCACGTGAAAGCTGTAAACAGAATTCAACGTATATTGGTTAACTTATTGCTAAGAAGACTTATTCTCCGAATTGTAATTTTGTATACAATTTCCCGGGAAATATAAAGGTTTCTCGGCAACAGGATGAAGGTTTGTATTATTTTATTTGAAACATCAACCGTTTGACTTTACTTAAACGATATTGTATATAGTCAAATCTAACATCAAAGTCACTTAGAAATAAATTAATGGTTAAGTATTTCCTTTGACTGATAAAACTGAATTTGGGTCTTTACTTCAGTACATAGTATTATTAAATCTAAAGTATTATATAAATATTTTAATTTAATCTGAAATTAAAAAAAAAACCGACTTAGAATTTTTTTCAAACGGTATCCTCACGTTTTGATCATTTGGAAGGAGCTCATTTTCGATGCCTCTTATTCTTCGATATTCATTTGTTTATTTTTTATTATCTATGATTGAAAATTCGGTTAATCTATTTAAACATTGACGGCCCTTTCATAAATATTATTGACGCCAAGGATTAATAAAAGGTTAATAAAAATATTCTTAAGATCATGTACAGTACTAGAAATAGTCTATTTTTTTTTTTTCATGCTGATACTTTTTGTAAACATAATGTAAAGGGACGTAGGGTGTAAAGGGACGTCCTAGTCTCTAATAAATGTTACGTTTGAAATCTAAAGAATCCTTGTATGTGTGTGTGTGTGTGTGTTAGTATGTGAATTTGAACAAAATAAGATTTAATTTTAAGAATTCAATGTCAGAGTCGATGTATATGTCGAAATTTGTCGATGTGATCATTCGAATAAACTACGAAATCGAAGACTTATCTTTAATATTTCCACATCAAAAAATGGGTTTCCCACATATTAAAATTTTATTTTAAATTTTAATTTTAACACTCCAGTTAAGTGTAAATTGAACCAATTTA